>JAZAYU010000766.1:0-158573 GCA_038501625.1 Corbicula japonica | reverse complement strand
TGGAATTGTCACTTCTCCATCGTTATATGATATTGCTTGATGTATATACGAGTGTTTTGGATGTTGTTTCCAATTGACGATTTCCTGAAAACCATGGCCTGTAAAAAAGATTATAATTATAAGAGTACAATAATTATTTGATATATATATACGTTATATGAGTTATATAAAATGTTAAAATAAAATATTTTTTATTAGTTTTTTTAAGAAGTTGTCAGCGCCGTCCGTTTCAACCATATACCCCACATACACGGTTATATTTATACTGGTGCACATATTTTCCAATGAAATAAAGGTTAAAACAAAATTAGTGGCTTATAATGTTGTTAACAAATAAGTTATACAGAACCTGTAGAATTCTGATAACTGGAAATTCTTGAAAAATAGGCTGTCAAATATCCTGACTTTTGTGCCAAGCTTTGGTTCCCACATGACAAATACTGTGTCTCTTCTAAACCTGTCGAAACAAAAGCAGTGTTTTTGTGTTACAAGTCTGAGAGTTGTTGTTTATAAGTTCCAAATGAAGGCTTTATTTCTCATTTTGGATAGTAAAATGTATACTTTACATTTATTAAGCAATGTTTAGTTCTGTTATCAATAGGAAAAAGTTACATTATGATAATTTCAAAATGAAAACCCCCAAACCTAATCATAAGTCGTGTGATAGTTACAGAATGTTGTGTTAAAACTAACTAAATCATTTTTAGATTTAATTGAAGCAAATAATTTAATTGAATTCGGACGTCGTATTCTGATCTGAGAACAGAAAGTTATCTACGACGTCAACAGTTATAAAATATTGATGACTGTTACACTTATATCTTGTTATTGATTTATTTCTATAATCGTTTCTTCACAACAAATGGCTAAATAACATTTGTTCTGTAGAAAAACCCAAAAAGGAAAGGGTTGTCATGGAAATGTGTCAGCTAATTTTATTGCGATTACCTTACTTTGAAACAGATAAAATGTAGTCAGTGTCTTACTTTGTTGAATTAATTTTTAGAATCGCAATCTTTAGCCTTGAAAGTCTTGAGGACTGAGTTCAACCTACCTTACAAATCATTTTAGGACATTTGTTTTGAATGTCAGGTGTATTTGCTTTGATGTAAGTCTATACAAAGTTTCTAAAGAAACAGTTTTAAGTTGTTTAAAATCCATCAAAACGCTGACAAACGGATATATCAATACAGTTTAAGGTATTTTATCTTTATAAACATGTTTTATTAGATCAATAATAGTTTTCCCATAACCTTTATTGCACATTTTTTCCCACACTTGCACTTAGCCTCAGCCATAAATTTAAAATATACCAGTGAAATGCGTTACAACAAGGACCAACCTCTTGAAAGACTAATTCTTGACAGTTTTTCAACGATCTGAAAATGAAAACAATAGTACTACTAGTACTTACTCAATAAACACGCCAGAATATGAAACATGAAACTGTCTCAGCAATATCAAGTGTTCACTTGCAAATAAGACTGGAATCTTACCTAAAATTGTTTGGACAAGTGTGAGGTTGATGCTCCCTAACATCTTGGTTTAAATTGTTTTGCCACTGACCGTTCCAAAGCGGTAACCCCAGTGGTTCTCTTTTTCGTAAATTATTTGTGGAGTCTTATTTAAAATTAGTATTCTTATAAAAATGCTCTCTTTTCCTCTGTACTTTTTCGCTGCGTGGGGAGGCTGTGTTTTCTGAGCGTGGCGATTCCTGATATGCATATTTCACTTTTATAAAGGATTAAGATGGCAGGAATAAAACTGATACAAAGCCGAGCACCTTACCAACTTTGCTAGTCGTGGATAACGCTTAATATGCTTATACATTGTATAAATGACCATCATTTTAAAACACAGTTACTGTAACCGATCTAAATTTATGTAAATACTGACATTTTTGCAAAACATTTCTGGGCCGTCATACAAAGAAAGACTGTGGATAAAAGTGAACTAATACATGTAACTAGCCTCATTTGAAAGAATTTTAAGCCTAACAATATATTAGCTTTTGTCAGTTACCTTTTCAACAACTTTTGTTGCATTTCTCGTTTTGCAAACATACTGCCCTTGTTCGTTTACAGACACTGTCCATTCAGTAAAGGTTGCCAATTCATCATCAGGATGCATTGAAAGAGTTTCACACAACGATGAAAAGGTTTCAGTTCGGAAAGTCCATTGTTGATTTTCTTTAAAGACAATAACAGCAACCAAACTGTCGAAGAAACCTATTACCAGATTGATTGAAATAAGTACAGCAATAGAAATTAAATCCCTACGTCTATAAATATAATAGAATCTCATCAAATGTTTCAGACAATTGTTCTGTTTAGATTCTTTTGCAAAAGTACATTTCTTTTCTTGGTCTACAATATCACAAATTTCTTCTTTGAAAGTGTTCAATTTAGAATCCATTTCCGTTCAAGTCCTGGACGACTTTCTTTTCGGTAAAAATGCAACTTAGTTCTGCTGGCTGAAAATGAAATTAGATTTTCTGAAATTCTATTTATGATATTTAAATCAGAAATGGGAAACACGTAATTATTGATCTTTAATTGATGCCCAACGTGCACAAAAACCATATAATTTCGATCTTGCAGCAACTTATTATGAATTTCATAGAAATAAAGCTGATCTTTATATTTGAATTTCCTTGACTGAGATAAGTGAGTTGCATATTAAACACTAAAATAAAATCGAAAGTGGATTTTCTGAAAATTGTAAAAATGTCTGTTTATATGTTTCATTTAGAACAACTAAGCATGCATTTTCCGATACTGACTGGTTTAGCCTTCTATATAATTTTCACCTGTCCATGTGCGTGCATTTCGCACGATGAGGTTTCCGATACTGACTGGTTTAGCCTTCTTAATAATTTGCACCTGTCCATGTGCGTGCATTTCGCACGATGAGGTTTCCGATACTGACTGGTTTAGCCTTCTTAATAATTTGCACCTGTCCATGTGCGTGCATTTCGCACGATGAAGTTTCCGATACTGACTGGTTTAGCCTTCTTAATAATTTGCACCTGTCCATGTGCGTGCATTTCGCACGATGAGGTTTCCGATACTGACTGGTTTAGCCTTCTTAATAATTTGCACCTGTCCATGTGCGTGCATTTCGCACGATGAGGTTTCCGATACTGACTGGTTTAGCCTTCTTAATAATTTGCACCTGTCCATGTGCGTGCATTTCGCACGATGAGGTTTCCGATACTGACTGGTTTAGCCTTCTTAACAATTTTCACCTGTCCATGTGCGTGCATTTCGCACGATGAGGTTTCCGATACTGACTGGTTTAGCCTTCTTAACAATTTTCACCTGTCCATGTGCGTGCATTTCGCACGATGAGGTTTCCGATACTGACTGGTTTAGCCTTCTTAACAATTTTCTCCTGTCCTTGTGCGTGCATTTCACACGATGAGGTTAAGAGATAGATGTAGAACCAGAACTATTTAAAACCATGGTGATATCGATGAACCGCAAATGCTCGTTTGGTTATATTGTTAAATTGTTGCATCTTTGCATCCAGTTAGAAATCAAACTTTTAATTTCACATCTTAAATTTGCGGTATTTATCAAAGAACAACTAAACGGATTGACAGCTCCGTTGCCAATAAACAGTTGCTAGGTGATAGCCAGACCAAAGTGCATGGCTATTGGTCAAACAATTGTTGAGATATAGCATTTTACTTCCACATTGTATGCAAATGCTTTTCTATGCTCATTGGTTCATATTAAGAACGCAAATGCAAAAGAAAGGTTACCAACATCATATTCTGCAGCTCTCTTCAGGCCTGGTGGGTGTGCCGATTCCTGATATACATATTTCATTTTTTTGTATAAACTGTAGGTCACCAACAGAGAAGTGAAAGCCAGCGAAAAACAGCGAAAATTTTCGACAACCAACAGAGGTGGAGCATAAAACAGCAAAAAAGATAAATATGCATATCAGGAATACCGAGATTCATAAAATATTGCCTCAAATAAATAGAGGAAAAGGTGTCATAGGATTATAAGCAAGATCAGTTTATACAAAAAAAATGAAATATGTATATCAGGAATCGGCACACCCACCAGGCCTGCAGAGCGCTGCAGAATATGATGTTGGTAACCTTTCTTTTTGAATTTACAGATGGTTTTACGAATAACCCAGAGAAAATAACATTGCCTTTTATTTTCTTAAGTTCATAAATTAAATCTCCATAAAAACTGGTTGTGAAAAACCTTGTCGCAAAAGTGATTTTAAACTTTACCTGTATTTTTGAATTAAAACTTGCAACAGGGTTTCCTTTATTTGTGATACCGATAGCCTTGTTTTAAAATTGTTTCTGTTTGCAAAGATTACGTTCATTTAAATAATTAACACCATTGAAACTCTAGAAAAGCGAACAAGCTGTGAGATATAATCATAACAAAAAACAGCTACCTTACTTCAACCCACCTATGTTTTCGTCGAATTTAATCAAATACCGTATAATGTTTTTTTTCGATCGCGAAAATAACCCATTATACAGTACTTTAAAAATAGAGATGTGAAGATATTAGTAAACGAGAGAAAGTGACAGAATACAGTGTGTTATATATCCTAATTTACTGGGTTTCTTACACTAGATCAAAATTGTGTTTTTCATGGTGCAACCTAGACCGTGACTAAACTCCCAGTAGTTAAATGTTTTGGCAGTGATCGTTCAAAGTCGGTTAACCCAAAACTTTAACTTAAGTAAATTTAATGTGGTGCCTATTTTGAATTTGCTGATTTTATAAAACCCATGCTCGCAACTTTGACAGGGATAAAAGAAACAAATCGAGCTTCTAGGTTCTTTAAAGAAAAGGTTTCCCCATAAACCTTTATAAACTCTCAAATACCTGCCACCGTCGTGCTACCAAAGATGTAAGCATAGTGATCAACTGTAGATGGGTTAATCATCAGGCCTGCAAAGCGCTGTAAAATATCATGTTGGTAACCTTTCGTTTTAAATTTACAGATTGTTTCTGCGAAAACCCGGGGGAAATTAATATTTCCTTTTTTACGTTTACAAATTAAACAAATCTGGCTGTGAAAAACCTTGTTGCAATAGTGATTTTAAACTACACATGCATTTTTTAATTAAATCTGGGTATCGGTGATAACACTTGCAAAATGTTTTCCGTAATTTATGATACCGAAAACATTGTTTCTGTTATGCAAAGATTACGTTCATTTAAATCATTAATATCATTGCAAGCTCTAGAACAAGCTGTGAGATGTAAACCCCATAAGATGTTGCACGAGGAACATCGCCGTCTTAAACCTGAAAATTTACTATATTAGAATGTGTTTTGTCCTTAACGAGAAAAACCACCCATCCATAAACCGGCCGAATTTTTAAACAAAAGTCCTTTTAACATTACAATTGACATAGTACATAAGTATTGTACTCAACGACCTTCAAAGGACGTATCTGATAACAGCACTGATTGAAACGACTTTTTACAGCCGCCTCACGGAACAAACAACTCTACTGGGTTATTAAACAAGATGAAAAGGGAACTTTGCACTTCGGAGATGTTGTGTTTTCTGAGTGTGGCTATTTCGTATTTAGAGGATAATACACGGCTGAGCTGGGCCGAGGCGTGATAATCGGCCCGAGAGGAGCATAACGGCGTGAGGGCCGATTATATGATAATGCCCCGGTCTGGACAATGATAGCCAACATTACTATATGAATTTATTACTATGAATAGTAAGGTATGTATTATAAATTATTAATATGCATGTTTCACTTATTTGTTAATTAAATTAAGCTTAATATAGGACGAATAGGCGTTGGAAGTAATATCCGGTATGCATTTTGACACATAACAGGCGCAATCAATCAAAGCCTGCATTTTTTTTATTTTACTTGCAGTGATTACTTGTTATTGTCATTTTTTATCTTATCAATCAAATTAAGTACGTGAATTGGTGCAATTTCCTTTAGATCAAGCTTGTGCGGTCACATGTTAATAACATGTACTACTTATTTCCCTTATCCATACTCATACTTACGGTAACAAGACTATACTAATTTCACCATGCTGTTTCAAAAACATCAGTTGTTTATATTAATAAGATTGTTCTTGAATATCAGGAATATTTTTTGAAGAACAATTGAAAGTTGAATCATCGGCATACTTGTCTCCATTAGATTATATTGCTGAAAAATATAGGTCAATGACATACGGTTAACATAACAGAGGAACTAAAGTATAGCAAAGGGATAACCCGGAATCGATTTTCTGTGCTATTATTAATCATTTTCATCTGATGAAAATGGAATTTTAAAAGCCTCCAAACGTTACAAATATAAAAATAATCAGTCATAAATTGGTATATTGTGTTAAAGCATTTCATAATTAACCATGTCAAATGATTTGCTAAGATCTAGGTTCAATAGACTTACCTCTATAATATTTTCAGAGAAAGTTTAGTATATGTGGTCAATAAGAGAGCTGTAAGTATGACCCATGCATAAATTTAAAACAAACACTGTTTCACCATATTTATTTTTAATTCATATGTCTGGCAGAAATTAGATGTATAATATTTATGTCATAAAGTCATATGTTTCAAGTTTTTTCCTCCTTAACATAATTTTTCATTCCATTGGAAAGTAGAATTTTAAAAAGTGAGATAAGATATGATAACGAAAGACGTGCATGGCGTTCAAATAGAATTCATCTTATTTTTATAATTATTTACTTAAAAACAACAAAAACTCGATTAAAATGAGATCATCACGCGATAATAAAATAATGTTTCCATCGTTTATCTTAACACAGTGCAATACAATACATCACAAAAACAGTAACAAATAGTTTTAAATATATAATATTCTTAATCTTTTAAAAGAATCGTCATGTAAGAAGTAAACACACAAAACCATTAAAGCCCCATTTTGATATTTTGATTATTTAGCGGCAGTTTGAAAGTATGGGATTTCTAATTAATTATTTGTTAATTCATTCAATTCATTGTGAAACAACTTATACTGACTGGGCCAAACAGGCACGATTAAAAGCCAAAATATATGCATAAGTTAATCTTTTTATCACGTGTTAAATTTCTTTTTAAAGAAAAAACATATTTTAAATAAAATGAACTGATGATTGCTGACCATGTCTTTGGCTTGGAACGTAAACAATTTTCTGCACACTATTTAATTTCATCAAAAGAGGCATAATGTTATCACGAAATTGTTGAACGAAAAGGGGGCTTTAATCTGTTAAGTGTTTACTGTATTGCTAATGTAAACCACATTTTATTAACGCAGTTTACTAAAATAAACATTCAACAAAACGATATGCCTGTTGTTAAAAGAATCTAACATATCTGACAATGAAATGCTTAAAACCATATAAACAGTCAATAAACATAATCAAACCTTGTTTTTAACGCAGTTCCTATGTTCACACTGTCAGTTACTAACTAGATTTCTATCTCGATTTTCGAATTGTTAAGTTCGTTTATTAAGAACTTATTATGATGTTGTTACTTGATCTATATTAAAGACCTTGTACCTCCTGCTATTTTTTCTCAAAACCTCTGTATCAGTTTGCGTCTTTTTCTGCTCCGCGAATGTATTCCATTCACAGGTTTTCAGTCTGTTCGTGTCAAGCAATACTTGTGAAATAACAGTGGTTAAAATAACTTTCAAGATGTTTGTTTTTGCAGCTCGATAAATATCGCTTCCAGTAGAGTGTTTGACTCGAGGATAAATCATTCTTAAATTTTGGTTTTGCCTTCTTTGTGTTACACAGGATTTAGTGTCAGATCCCTTGTCAATTTTGTTCTTTGTTCCACCTAGTGTTTTCCTGTTTAGGGGATAACTCATCGTTTTATTTAGGGATGATTTACCTCCGAGTATGAATATATTAATCTGGAAATAATGCACTGAAGGTTCCATATTCATCTTCATCTGCCAACCGTCGTTTGTGATTATGCAATATATATAACCATGTAGATATCGTAATGCGCCATGGAGGCTGAGCAGATTTGACAGTTTTATTTCTATCTGATACTGCTCAAAAACAAGGTCAAACCGAACCGTGTCTAGAATATTTGTTGTGTGCGATTGCATTCATAATGTCACATCTTTTCCTAAAACATCACTTTAGTGTCACATTTGAACACGTGTGTACCTCTGAGGTTGAACATCTTAGTTTGCGTTTATAAGGATACCTATGCACATTATGGACCTAACCATACGTTTATATCTATGGGCGTGTCTGCTTGAAACACCAGTTAAAGCAGAAATTGACATATATAATATATATTCTGCCATTTATGTCTATATATTCACCAGATATTGAAATGAAAAAAGTTATGCTTTATTTCACAGCCACTTTTTATGGAGATTTAATTTATAAACGTTAGAAAATAAAAGGCAATGTTCATTTCTCCCGGTTATTCGTAAAAACCATTATTAAATTGAAAAAGAAAGGTTACCAACATGATATTCTACATGTACAGCGCTCTTCAGGCCTAGCGATTAACCCATCTACAGTTGATCATAATGCTTATCATCTTTGGTTGCACGACGGTGGCAGGGGTTAAATAGTTTATAAAGGTTAATGGGGATTTTTTAAATAACCTAAAAGCTCGATTTGTTTCTTTTATATCTGTCATTTTGTTCTTGCTGATTTGACTCCAGGTACTCTGGTTTCTTTAACGTCATTGAGTACCCGCCCCTTCGGTTTTTCAATGCTATTAGCTTTTTATCTTTTAAATGGTTGTGTGCTTTTGCATGCAACATGAGCTGATGGGTGGATTGGAATTATTTCATCAAGATAACTAGTACTTGTTTTGTGATATGAGCCGTTCCAATGCGGTAACCCCAAGCATTCTCTTTTTCCTTCATTGTCAGTGGCGTCTTATGGTTTTGTCATACTTTTGAAAACATGCCTCTTTTCTTCTCGTCCTTTTAGCTGCGCGGGGAGGCTGTGTTTTGTGAGTGTGATGATTCCTAATATGCATATTTCACTTTTTTGGTAAAAAAGTATTGCAGTGTGCGTCCTTCAAAGAAACGGTTTGCTATGAGATATAGCTTTTTAATGTTTAAACGCCGTTGTGTAACAATAATTTTTGTTCAAAATATATCGTGCTCTTGCTGATTTGATTCCCCGCCCTCTGGTCTCAGTAAGGTAACTCAGTACTCACCTTCTTTGCTCGACAATGCAATTAGCTTGTTATGATTTATATGCGCTGCTGCTTTTTAATACAACTTCTTCTAGCTGGGTTTGGGCTTATTTACCAAGACAACTCGTGCTTGTTAGTTCATATGAGAACCTGGGACATGTGTGAGGTTGAAGTATCATGCTAGAACCGTGTTTATGCAAAATGTAATGTGGTTTCCCTCGGGTTCCCTTTTTCATTAGAAATTGATCATGTTATAAACCCATGCTTGCTTGTAATCTCTGCTTTTTTTGCCTTCTGAAATATTTTCGATATGTATTTTTCACAAATTGCGACAAAAGATGCAGAAGTGCTTAATTATTCGATCACAGCGGGGGCGATATGCGAGTAAAACTCTTATTTCATCTGAAAACAACAGCGTTATCATTTTCGAACTTTTGGATTTGCAATGCTATTAGCTTCTTATGTTTTAAATGTTTGTGCGTTTTTGCATGCAACATTGTTGAGCCGATGGGTGGGTTGGAGTTATTTTACCAAGACAACTTGTACTTGTTTTTCAATACGCGAACCTGTTGGGACAAGTGTGAGGTTGGTGCAGCCTAGAACCTGGTTTAAACCCCCAGTGGCAATTTGTTTTGCCACTTACCGTTCCAAGGCGGTATGGTATCCCCAAGGGTTCTATTTTTCGTTGGTTGTTTGTGGCGTCCTATTTGAATTCATAATGGAAACAAACCAAAAGTATTTCCCTTCGAGTTGTGTTGAAGCTTTTGTGCGTTGGAAACACGAACCAATAAAATATCACCTTTCTGAAGCAAAACGTGACCTGCAACATTTAGACTTGTGACGATGCTTCCAACATGTGAATTGTAAACCTCTACCTTTCCAAGTAACGTTCGTTCATATCCATACGTTTTTCTACAAATTCTTAAACGTATCCTGCGGGTAAACAAGTGTATCCGGCGTGTAAACAATTGCATGCGGATGGGAGAAAACTGTACCCGGAGTTAAAATAACGGTATTGGGAGTGGCAATAACGGTATTGGTAGTGCACATAAGGCTATGAACAGTGTACATACTGGTATAGGCCAAAATTTCAAACGTATCCTGCGGGTAAACAAGTGTATCCGGCGTGTAAACAATTGCATGCGGATGGGAGAAAACTGTACCCGGAGTTAAAATAACGGTATTGGGAGTGGCAATAACGGTATTGGTAGTGCACATAAGGCTATGAACAGTGTACATACTGGTATAGGCCAAAATTTCAAACGTATCCTGCGGGTAAACAAGTGTATCCGGCGTGTAAACAATTGCATGCGGATGGGAGAAAACTGTACCCGGAGTTAAAATAACGGTATTGGGAGTGGCAATAACGGTATTGGTAGTGCACATAAGGCTATGAACAGTGTACATACTGGTATAGGCCAAAATTTCAAACGTATCCTGCGGGTAAACAAGTGTATCCGGCGTGTAAACAATTGCATGCGGATGGGAGAAAACTGTACCCGGAGTTAAAATAACGGTATTGGGAGTGGCAATAACGGTATTGGTAGTGCACATAAGGCTATGAACAGTGTACATACTGGTATAGGCCAAAATTTCAAACGTATCCTGCGGGTAAACAAGTGTATCCGGCGTGTAAACAATTGCATGCGGATGGGAGAAAACTGTACCCGGAGTTAAAATAACGGTATTGGGAGTGGCAATAACGGTATTGGTAGTGCACATAAGGCTATGAACAGTGTACATACTGGTATAGGCCAAAATTTCAAACGTATCCTGCGGGTAAACAAGTGTATCCGGCGTGTAAACAATTGCATGCGGATGGGAGAAAACTGTACCCGGAGTTAAAATAACGGTATTGGGAGTGGCAATAACGGTATTGGTAGTGCACATAAGGCTATGAACAGTGTACATACTGGTATAGGCCAAAATTTCAAACGTATCCTGCGGGTAAACAAGTGTATCCGGCGTGTAAACAATTGCATGCGGATGGGAGAAAACTGTACCCGGAGTTAAAATAACGGTATTGGGAGTGGCAATAACGGTATTGGTAGTGCACATAAGGCTATGAACAGTGTACATACTGGTATAGGCCAAAATTTCAAACGTATCCTGCGGGTAAACAAGTGTATCCGGCGTGTAAACAATTGCATGCGGATGGGAGAAAACTGTACCCGGAGTTAAAATAACGGTATTGGGAGTGGCAATAACGGTATTGGTAGTGCACATAAGGCTATGAACAGTGTACATACTGGTATAGGCCAAAATTTCAAACGTATCCTGCGGGTAAACAAGTGTATCCGGCGTGTAAACAATTGCATGCGGATGGGAGAAAACTGTACCCGGAGTTAAAATAACGGTATTGGGAGTGGCAATAACGGTATTGGTAGTGCACATAAGGCTATGAACAGTGTACATACTGGTATAGGCCAAAATTTCAAACGTATCCTGCGGGTAAACAAGTGTATCCGGCGTGTAAACAATTGCATGCGGATGGGAGAAAACTGTACCCGGAGTTAAAATAACGGTATTGGGAGTGGCAATAACGGTATTGGTAGTGCACATAAGGCTATGAACAGTGTACATACTGGTATAGGCCAAAATTTCAAACGTATCCTGCGGGTAAACAAGTGTATCCGGCGTGTAAACAATTGCATGCGGATGGGAGAAAACTGTACCCGGAGTTAAAATAACGGTATTGGGAGTGGCAATAACGGTATTGGTAGTGCACATAAGGCTATGAACAGTGTACATACTGGTATAGGCCAAAATTTCAAACGTATCCTGCGGGTAAACAAGTGTATCCGGCGTGTAAACAATTGCATGCGGATGGGAGAAAACTGTACCCGGAGTTAAAATAACGGTATTGGGAGTGGCAATAACGGTATTGGTAGTGCACATAAGGCTATGAACAGTGTACATACTGGTATAGGCCAAAATTTCAAACGTATCCTGCGGGTAAACAAGTGTATCCGGCGTGTAAACAATTGCATGCGGATGGGAGAAAACTGTACCCGGAGTTAAAATAACGGTATTGGGAGTGGCAATAACGGTATTGGTAGTGCACATAAGGCTATGAACAGTGTACATACTGGTATAGGCCAAAATTTCAAACGTATCCTGCGGGTAAACAAGTGTATCCGGCGTGTAAACAATTGCATGCGGATGGGAGAAAACTGTACCCGGAGTTAAAATAACGGTATTGGGAGTGGCAATAACGGTATTGGTAGTGCACATAAGGCTATGAACAGTGTACATACTGGTATAGGCCAAAATTTCAAACGTATCCTGCGGGTAAACAAGTGTATCCGGCGTGTAAACAATTGCATGCGGATGGGAGAAAACTGTACCCGGAGTTAAAATAACGGTATTGGGAGTGGCAATAACGGTATTGGTAGTGCACATAAGGCTATGAACAGTGTACATACTGGTATAGGCCAAAATTTCAAACGTATCCTGCGGGTAAACAAGTGTATCCGGCGTGTAAACAATTGCATGCGGATGGGAGAAAACTGTACCCGGAGTTAAAATAACGGTATTGGGAGTGGCAATAACGGTATTGGTAGTGCACATAAGGCTATGAACAGTGTACATACTGGTATAGGCCAAAATTTCAAACGTATCCTGCGGGTAAACAAGTGTATCCGGCGTGTAAACAATTGCATGCGGATGGGAGAAAACTGTACCCGGAGTTAAAATAACGGTATTGGGAGTGGCAATAACGGTATTGGTAGTGCACATAAGGCTATGAACAGTGTACATACTGGTATAGGCCAAAATTTCAAACGTATCCTGCGGGTAAACAAGTGTATCCGGCGTGTAAACAATTGCATGCGGATGGGAGAAAACTGTACCCGGAGTTAAAATAACGGTATTGGGAGTGGCAATAACGGTATTGGTAGTGCACATAAGGCTATGAACAGTGTACATACTGGTATAGGCCAAAATTTCAAACGTATCCTGCGGGTAAACAAGTGTATCCGGCGTGTAAACAATTGCATGCGGATGGGAGAAAACTGTACCCGGAGTTAAAATAACGGTATTGGGAGTGGCAATAACGGTATTGGTAGTGCACATAAGGCTATGAACAGTGTACATACTGGTATAGGCCAAAATTTCAAACGTATCCTGCGGGTAAACAAGTGTATCCGGCGTGTAAACAATTGCATGCGGATGGGAGAAAACTGTACCCGGAGTTAAAATAACGGTATTGGGAGTGGCAATAACGGTATTGGTAGTGCACATAAGGCTATGAACAGTGTACATACTGGTATAGGCCAAAATTTCAAACGTATCCTGCGGGTAAACAAGTGTATCCGGCGTGTAAACAATTGCATGCGGATGGGAGAAAACTGTACCCGGAGTTAAAATAACGGTATTGGGAGTGGCAATAACGGTATTGGTAGTGCACATAAGGCTATGAACAGTGTACATACTGGTATAGGCCAAAATTTCAAACGTATCCTGCGGGTAAACAAGTGTATCCGGCGTGTAAACAATTGCATGCGGATGGGAGAAAACTGTACCCGGAGTTAAAATAACGGTATTGGGAGTGGCAATAACGGTATTGGTAGTGCACATAAGGCTATGAACAGTGTACATACTGGTATAGGCCAAAATTTCAAACGTATCCTGCGGGTAAACAAGTGTATCCGGCGTGTAAACAATTGCATGCGGATGGGAGAAAACTGTACCCGGAGTTAAAATAACGGTATTGGGAGTGGCAATAACGGTATTGGTAGTGCACATAAGGCTATGAACAGTGTACATACTGGTATAGGCCAAAATTTCAAACGTATCCTGCGGGTAAACAAGTGTATCCGGCGTGTAAACAATTGCATGCGGATGGGAGAAAACTGTACCCGGAGTTAAAATAACGGTATTGGGAGTGGCAATAACGGTATTGGTAGTGCACATAAGGCTATGAACAGTGTACATACTGGTATAGGCCAAAATTTCAAACGTATCCTGCGGGTAAACAAGTGTATCCGGCGTGTAAACAATTGCATGCGGATGGGAGAAAACTGTACCCGGAGTTAAAATAACGGTATTGGGAGTGGCAATAACGGTATTGGTAGTGCACATAAGGCTATGAACAGTGTACATACTGGTATAGGCCAAAATTTCAAACGTATCCTGCGGGTAAACAAGTGTATCCGGCGTGTAAACAATTGCATGCGGATGGGAGAAAACTGTACCCGGAGTTAAAATAACGGTATTGGGAGTGGCAATAACGGTATTGGTAGTGCACATAAGGCTATGAACAGTGTACATACTGGTATAGGCCAAAATTTCAAACGTATCCTGCGGGTAAACAAGTGTATCCGGCGTGTAAACAATTGCATGCGGATGGGAGAAAACTGTACCCGGAGTTAAAATAACGGTATTGGGAGTGGCAATAACGGTATTGGTAGTGCACATAAGGCTATGAACAGTGTACATACTGGTATAGGCCAAAATTTCAAACGTATCCTGCGGGTAAACAAGTGTATCCGGCGTGTAAACAATTGCATGCGGATGGGAGAAAACTGTACCCGGAGTTAAAATAACGGTATTGGGAGTGGCAATAACGGTATTGGTAGTGCACATAAGGCTATGAACAGTGTACATACTGGTATAGGCCAAAATTTCAAACGTATCCTGCGGGTAAACAAGTGTATCCGGCGTGTAAACAATTGCATGCGGATGGGAGAAAACTGTACCCGGAGTTAAAATAACGGTATTGGGAGTGGCAATAACGGTATTGGTAGTGCACATAAGGCTATGAACAGTGTACATACTGGTATAGGCCAAAATTTCAAACGTATCCTGCGGGTAAACAAGTGTATCCGGCGTGTAAACAATTGCATGCGGATGGGAGAAAACTGTACCCGGAGTTAAAATAACGGTATTGGGAGTGGCAATAACGGTATTGGTAGTGCACATAAGGCTATGAACAGTGTACATACTGGTATAGGCCAAAATTTCAAACGTATCCTGCGGGTAAACAAGTGTATCCGGCGTGTAAACAATTGCATGCGGATGGGAGAAAACTGTACCCGGAGTTAAAATAACGGTATTGGGAGTGGCAATAACGGTATTGGTAGTGCACATAAGGCTATGAACAGTGTACATACTGGTATAGGCCAAAATTTCAAACGTATCCTGCGGGTAAACAAGTGTATCCGGCGTGTAAACAATTGCATGCGGATGGGAGAAAACTGTACCCGGAGTTAAAATAACGGTATTGGGAGTGGCAATAACGGTATTGGTAGTGCACATAAGGCTATGAACAGTGTACATACTGGTATAGGCCAAAATTTCAAACGTATCCTGCGGGTAAACAAGTGTATCCGGCGTGTAAACAATTGCATGCGGATGGGAGAAAACTGTACCCGGAGTTAAAATAACGGTATTGGGAGTGGCAATAACGGTATTGGTAGTGCACATAAGGCTATGAACAGTGTACATACTGGTATAGGCCAAAATTTCAAACGTATCCTGCGGGTAAACAAGTGTATCCGGCGTGTAAACAATTGCATGCGGATGGGAGAAAACTGTACCCGGAGTTAAAATAACGGTATTGGGAGTGGCAATAACGGTATTGGTAGTGCACATAAGGCTATGAACAGTGTACATACTGGTATAGGCCAAAATTTCAAACGTATCCTGCGGGTAAACAAGTGTATCCGGCGTGTAAACAATTGCATGCGGATGGGAGAAAACTGTACCCGGAGTTAAAATAACGGTATTGGGAGTGGCAATAACGGTATTGGTAGTGCACATAAGGCTATGAACAGTGTACATACTGGTATAGGCCAAAATTTCAAACGTATCCTGCGGGTAAACAAGTGTATCCGGCGTGTAAACAATTGCATGCGGATGGGAGAAAACTGTACCCGGAGTTAAAATAACGGTATTGGGAGTGGCAATAACGGTATTGGTAGTGCACATAAGGCTATGAACAGTGTACATACTGGTATAGGCCAAAATTTCAAACGTATCCTGCGGGTAAACAAGTGTATCCGGCGTGTAAACAATTGCATGCGGATGGGAGAAAACTGTACCCGGAGTTAAAATAACGGTATTGGGAGTGGCAATAACGGTATTGGTAGTGCACATAAGGCTATGAACAGTGTACATACTGGTATAGGCCAAAATTTCAAACGTATCCTGCGGGTAAACAAGTGTATCCGGCGTGTAAACAATTGCATGCGGATGGGAGAAAACTGTACCCGGAGTTAAAATAACGGTATTGGGAGTGGCAATAACGGTATTGGTAGTGCACATAAGGCTATGAACAGTGTACATACTGGTATAGGCCAAAATTTCAAACGTATCCTGCGGGTAAACAAGTGTATCCGGCGTGTAAACAATTGCATGCGGATGGGAGAAAACTGTACCCGGAGTTAAAATAACGGTATTGGGAGTGGCAATAACGGTATTGGTAGTGCACATAAGGCTATGAACAGTGTACATACTGGTATAGGCCAAAATTTCAAACGTATCCTGCGGGTAAACAAGTGTATCCGGCGTGTAAACAATTGCATGCGGATGGGAGAAAACTGTACCCGGAGTTAAAATAACGGTATTGGGAGTGGCAATAACGGTATTGGTAGTGCACATAAGGCTATGAACAGTGTACATACTGGTATAGGCCAAAATTTCAAACGTATCCTGCGGGTAAACAAGTGTATCCGGCGTGTAAACAATTGCATGCGGATGGGAGAAAACTGTACCCGGAGTTAAAATAACGGTATTGGGAGTGGCAATAACGGTATTGGTAGTGCACATAAGGCTATGAACAGTGTACATACTGGTATAGGCCAAAATTTCAAACGTATCCTGCGGGTAAACAAGTGTATCCGGCGTGTAAACAATTGCATGCGGATGGGAGAAAACTGTACCCGGAGTTAAAATAACGGTATTGGGAGTGGCAATAACGGTATTGGTAGTGCACATAAGGCTATGAACAGTGTACATACTGGTATAGGCCAAAATTTCAAACGTATCCTGCGGGTAAACAAGTGTATCCGGCGTGTAAACAATTGCATGCGGATGGGAGAAAACTGTACCCGGAGTTAAAATAACGGTATTGGGAGTGGCAATAACGGTATTGGTAGTGCACATAAGGCTATGAACAGTGTACATACTGGTATAGGCCAAAATTTCAAACGTATCCTGCGGGTAAACAAGTGTATCCGGCGTGTAAACAATTGCATGCGGATGGGAGAAAACTGTACCCGGAGTTAAAATAACGGTATTGGGAGTGGCAATAACGGTATTGGTAGTGCACATAAGGCTATGAACAGTGTACATACTGGTATAGGCCAAAATTTCAAACGTATCCTGCGGGTAAACAAGTGTATCCGGCGTGTAAACAATTGCATGCGGATGGGAGAAAACTGTACCCGGAGTTAAAATAACGGTATTGGGAGTGGCAATAACGGTATTGGTAGTGCACATAAGGCTATGAACAGTGTACATACTGGTATAGGCCAAAATTTCAAACGTATCCTGCGGGTAAACAAGTGTATCCGGCGTGTAAACAATTGCATGCGGATGGGAGAAAACTGTACCCGGAGTTAAAATAACGGTATTGGGAGTGGCAATAACGGTATTGGTAGTGCACATAAGGCTATGAACAGTGTACATACTGGTATAGGCCAAAATTTCAAACGTATCCTGCGGGTAAACAAGTGTATCCGGCGTGTAAACAATTGCATGCGGATGGGAGAAAACTGTACCCGGAGTTAAAATAACGGTATTGGGAGTGGCAATAACGGTATTGGTAGTGCACATAAGGCTATGAACAGTGTACATACTGGTATAGGCCAAAATTTCAAACGTATCCTGCGGGTAAACAAGTGTATCCGGCGTGTAAACAATTGCATGCGGATGGGAGAAAACTGTACCCGGAGTTAAAATAACGGTATTGGGAGTGGCAATAACGGTATTGGTAGTGCACATAAGGCTATGAACAGTGTACATACTGGTATAGGCCAAAATTTCAAACGTATCCTGCGGGTAAACAAGTGTATCCGGCGTGTAAACAATTGCATGCGGATGGGAGAAAACTGTACCCGGAGTTAAAATAACGGTATTGGGAGTGGCAATAACGGTATTGGTAGTGCACATAAGGCTATGAACAGTGTACATACTGGTATAGGCCAAAATTTCAAACGTATCCTGCGGGTAAACAAGTGTATCCGGCGTGTAAACAATTGCATGCGGATGGGAGAAAACTGTACCCGGAGTTAAAATAACGGTATTGGGAGTGGCAATAACGGTATTGGTAGTGCACATAAGGCTATGAACAGTGTACATACTGGTATAGGCCAAAATTTCAAACGTATCCTGCGGGTAAACAAGTGTATCCGGCGTGTAAACAATTGCATGCGGATGGGAGAAAACTGTACCCGGAGTTAAAATAACGGTATTGGGAGTGGCAATAACGGTATTGGTAGTGCACATAAGGCTATGAACAGTGTACATACTGGTATAGGCCAAAATTTCAAACGTATCCTGCGGGTAAACAAGTGTATCCGGCGTGTAAACAATTGCATGCGGATGGGAGAAAACTGTACCCGGAGTTAAAATAACGGTATTGGGAGTGGCAATAACGGTATTGGTAGTGCACATAAGGCTATGAACAGTGTACATACTGGTATAGGCCAAAATTTCAAACGTATCCTGCGGGTAAACAAGTGTATCCGGCGTGTAAACAATTGCATGCGGATGGGAGAAAACTGTACCCGGAGTTAAAATAACGGTATTGGGAGTGGCAATAACGGTATTGGTAGTGCACATAAGGCTATGAACAGTGTACATACTGGTATAGGCCAAAATTTCAAACGTATCCTGCGGGTAAACAAGTGTATCCGGCGTGTAAACAATTGCATGCGGATGGGAGAAAACTGTACCCGGAGTTAAAATAACGGTATTGGGAGTGGCAATAACGGTATTGGTAGTGCACATAAGGCTATGAACAGTGTACATACTGGTATAGGCCAAAATTTCAAACGTATCCTGCGGGTAAACAAGTGTATCCGGCGTGTAAACAATTGCATGCGGATGGGAGAAAACTGTACCCGGAGTTAAAATAACGGTATTGGGAGTGGCAATAACGGTATTGGTAGTGCACATAAGGCTATGAACAGTGTACATACTGGTATAGGCCAAAATTTCAAACGTATCCTGCGGGTAAACAAGTGTATCCGGCGTGTAAACAATTGCATGCGGATGGGAGAAAACTGTACCCGGAGTTAAAATAACGGTATTGGGAGTGGCAATAACGGTATTGGTAGTGCACATAAGGCTATGAACAGTGTACATACTGGTATAGGCCAAAATTTCAAACGTATCCTGCGGGTAAACAAGTGTATCCGGCGTGTAAACAATTGCATGCGGATGGGAGAAAACTGTACCCGGAGTTAAAATAACGGTATTGGGAGTGGCAATAACGGTATTGGTAGTGCACATAAGGCTATGAACAGTGTACATACTGGTATAGGCCAAAATTTCAAACGTATCCTGCGGGTAAACAAGTGTATCCGGCGTGTAAACAATTGCATGCGGATGGGAGAAAACTGTACCCGGAGTTAAAATAACGGTATTGGGAGTGGCAATAACGGTATTGGTAGTGCACATAAGGCTATGAACAGTGTACATACTGGTATAGGCCAAAATTTCAAACGTATCCTGCGGGTAAACAAGTGTATCCGGCGTGTAAACAATTGCATGCGGATGGGAGAAAACTGTACCCGGAGTTAAAATAACGGTATTGGGAGTGGCAATAACGGTATTGGTAGTGCACATAAGGCTATGAACAGTGTACATACTGGTATAGGCCAAAATTTCAAACGTATCCTGCGGGTAAACAAGTGTATCCGGCGTGTAAACAATTGCATGCGGATGGGAGAAAACTGTACCCGGAGTTAAAATAACGGTATTGGGAGTGGCAATAACGGTATTGGTAGTGCACATAAGGCTATGAACAGTGTACATACTGGTATAGGCCAAAATTTCAAACGTATCCTGCGGGTAAACAAGTGTATCCGGCGTGTAAACAATTGCATGCGGATGGGAGAAAACTGTACCCGGAGTTAAAATAACGGTATTGGGAGTGGCAATAACGGTATTGGTAGTGCACATAAGGCTATGAACAGTGTACATACTGGTATAGGCCAAAATTTCAAACGTATCCTGCGGGTAAACAAGTGTATCCGGCGTGTAAACAATTGCATGCGGATGGGAGAAAACTGTACCCGGAGTTAAAATAACGGTATTGGGAGTGGCAATAACGGTATTGGTAGTGCACATAAGGCTATGAACAGTGTACATACTGGTATAGGCCAAAATTTCAAACGTATCCTGCGGGTAAACAAGTGTATCCGGCGTGTAAACAATTGCATGCGGATGGGAGAAAACTGTACCCGGAGTTAAAATAACGGTATTGGGAGTGGCAATAACGGTATTGGTAGTGCACATAAGGCTATGAACAGTGTACATACTGGTATAGGCCAAAATTTCAAACGTATCCTGCGGGTAAACAAGTGTATCCGGCGTGTAAACAATTGCATGCGGATGGGAGAAAACTGTACCCGGAGTTAAAATAACGGTATTGGGAGTGGCAATAACGGTATTGGTAGTGCACATAAGGCTATGAACAGTGTACATACTGGTATAGGCCAAAATTTCAAACGTATCCTGCGGGTAAACAAGTGTATCCGGCGTGTAAACAATTGCATGCGGATGGGAGAAAACTGTACCCGGAGTTAAAATAACGGTATTGGGAGTGGCAATAACGGTATTGGTAGTGCACATAAGGCTATGAACAGTGTACATACTGGTATAGGCCAAAATTTCAAACGTATCCTGCGGGTAAACAAGTGTATCCGGCGTGTAAACAATTGCATGCGGATGGGAGAAAACTGTACCCGGAGTTAAAATAACGGTATTGGGAGTGGCAATAACGGTATTGGTAGTGCACATAAGGCTATGAACAGTGTACATACTGGTATAGGCCAAAATTTCAAACGTATCCTGCGGGTAAACAAGTGTATCCGGCGTGTAAACAATTGCATGCGGATGGGAGAAAACTGTACCCGGAGTTAAAATAACGGTATTGGGAGTGGCAATAACGGTATTGGTAGTGCACATAAGGCTATGAACAGTGTACATACTGGTATAGGCCAAAATTTCAAACGTATCCTGCGGGTAAACAAGTGTATCCGGCGTGTAAACAATTGCATGCGGATGGGAGAAAACTGTACCCGGAGTTAAAATAACGGTATTGGGAGTGGCAATAACGGTATTGGTAGTGCACATAAGGCTATGAACAGTGTACATACTGGTATAGGCCAAAATTTCAAACGTATCCTGCGGGTAAACAAGTGTATCCGGCGTGTAAACAATTGCATGCGGATGGGAGAAAACTGTACCCGGAGTTAAAATAACGGTATTGGGAGTGGCAATAACGGTATTGGTAGTGCACATAAGGCTATGAACAGTGTACATACTGGTATAGGCCAAAATTTCAAACGTATCCTGCGGGTAAACAAGTGTATCCGGCGTGTAAACAATTGCATGCGGATGGGAGAAAACTGTACCCGGAGTTAAAATAACGGTATTGGGAGTGGCAATAACGGTATTGGTAGTGCACATAAGGCTATGAACAGTGTACATACTGGTATAGGCCAAAATTTCAAACGTATCCTGCGGGTAAACAAGTGTATCCGGCGTGTAAACAATTGCATGCGGATGGGAGAAAACTGTACCCGGAGTTAAAATAACGGTATTGGGAGTGGCAATAACGGTATTGGTAGTGCACATAAGGCTATGAACAGTGTACATACTGGTATAGGCCAAAATTTCAAACGTATCCTGCGGGTAAACAAGTGTATCCGGCGTGTAAACAATTGCATGCGGATGGGAGAAAACTGTACCCGGAGTTAAAATAACGGTATTGGGAGTGGCAATAACGGTATTGGTAGTGCACATAAGGCTATGAACAGTGTACATACTGGTATAGGCCAAAATTTCAAACGTATCCTGCGGGTAAACAAGTGTATCCGGCGTGTAAACAATTGCATGCGGATGGGAGAAAACTGTACCCGGAGTTAAAATAACGGTATTGGGAGTGGCAATAACGGTATTGGTAGTGCACATAAGGCTATGAACAGTGTACATACTGGTATAGGCCAAAATTTCAAACGTATCCTGCGGGTAAACAAGTGTATCCGGCGTGTAAACAATTGCATGCGGATGGGAGAAAACTGTACCCGGAGTTAAAATAACGGTATTGGGAGTGGCAATAACGGTATTGGTAGTGCACATAAGGCTATGAACAGTGTACATACTGGTATAGGCCAAAATTTCAAACGTATCCTGCGGGTAAACAAGTGTATCCGGCGTGTAAACAATTGCATGCGGATGGGAGAAAACTGTACCCGGAGTTAAAATAACGGTATTGGGAGTGGCAATAACGGTATTGGTAGTGCACATAAGGCTATGAACAGTGTACATACTGGTATAGGCCAAAATTTCAAACGTATCCTGCGGGTAAACAAGTGTATCCGGCGTGTAAACAATTGCATGCGGATGGGAGAAAACTGTACCCGGAGTTAAAATAACGGTATTGGGAGTGGCAATAACGGTATTGGTAGTGCACATAAGGCTATGAACAGTGTACATACTGGTATAGGCCAAAATTTCAAACGTATCCTGCGGGTAAACAAGTGTATCCGGCGTGTAAACAATTGCATGCGGATGGGAGAAAACTGTACCCGGAGTTAAAATAACGGTATTGGGAGTGGCAATAACGGTATTGGTAGTGCACATAAGGCTATGAACAGTGTACATACTGGTATAGGCCAAAATTTCAAACGTATCCTGCGGGTAAACAAGTGTATCCGGCGTGTAAACAATTGCATGCGGATGGGAGAAAACTGTACCCGGAGTTAAAATAACGGTATTGGGAGTGGCAATAACGGTATTGGTAGTGCACATAAGGCTATGAACAGTGTACATACTGGTATAGGCCAAAATTTCAAACGTATCCTGCGGGTAAACAAGTGTATCCGGCGTGTAAACAATTGCATGCGGATGGGAGAAAACTGTACCCGGAGTTAAAATAACGGTATTGGGAGTGGCAATAACGGTATTGGTAGTGCACATAAGGCTATGAACAGTGTACATACTGGTATAGGCCAAAATTTCAAACGTATCCTGCGGGTAAACAAGTGTATCCGGCGTGTAAACAATTGCATGCGGATGGGAGAAAACTGTACCCGGAGTTAAAATAACGGTATTGGGAGTGGCAATAACGGTATTGGTAGTGCACATAAGGCTATGAACAGTGTACATACTGGTATAGGCCAAAATTTCAAACGTATCCTGCGGGTAAACAAGTGTATCCGGCGTGTAAACAATTGCATGCGGATGGGAGAAAACTGTACCCGGAGTTAAAATAACGGTATTGGGAGTGGCAATAACGGTATTGGTAGTGCACATAAGGCTATGAACAGTGTACATACTGGTATAGGCCAAAATTTCAAACGTATCCTGCGGGTAAACAAGTGTATCCGGCGTGTAAACAATTGCATGCGGATGGGAGAAAACTGTACCCGGAGTTAAAATAACGGTATTGGGAGTGGCAATAACGGTATTGGTAGTGCACATAAGGCTATGAACAGTGTACATACTGGTATAGGCCAAAATTTCAAACGTATCCTGCGGGTAAACAAGTGTATCCGGCGTGTAAACAATTGCATGCGGATGGGAGAAAACTGTACCCGGAGTTAAAATAACGGTATTGGGAGTGGCAATAACGGTATTGGTAGTGCACATAAGGCTATGAACAGTGTACATACTGGTATAGGCCAAAATTTCAAACGTATCCTGCGGGTAAACAAGTGTATCCGGCGTGTAAACAATTGCATGCGGATGGGAGAAAACTGTACCCGGAGTTAAAATAACGGTATTGGGAGTGGCAATAACGGTATTGGTAGTGCACATAAGGCTATGAACAGTGTACATACTGGTATAGGCCAAAATTTCAAACGTATCCTGCGGGTAAACAAGTGTATCCGGCGTGTAAACAATTGCATGCGGATGGGAGAAAACTGTACCCGGAGTTAAAATAACGGTATTGGGAGTGGCAATAACGGTATTGGTAGTGCACATAAGGCTATGAACAGTGTACATACTGGTATAGGCCAAAATTTCAAACGTATCCTGCGGGTAAACAAGTGTATCCGGCGTGTAAACAATTGCATGCGGATGGGAGAAAACTGTACCCGGAGTTAAAATAACGGTATTGGGAGTGGCAATAACGGTATTGGTAGTGCACATAAGGCTATGAACAGTGTACATACTGGTATAGGCCAAAATTTCAAACGTATCCTGCGGGTAAACAAGTGTATCCGGCGTGTAAACAATTGCATGCGGATGGGAGAAAACTGTACCCGGAGTTAAAATAACGGTATTGGGAGTGGCAATAACGGTATTGGTAGTGCACATAAGGCTATGAACAGTGTACATACTGGTATAGGCCAAAATTTCAAACGTATCCTGCGGGTAAACAAGTGTATCCGGCGTGTAAACAATTGCATGCGGATGGGAGAAAACTGTACCCGGAGTTAAAATAACGGTATTGGGAGTGGCAATAACGGTATTGGTAGTGCACATAAGGCTATGAACAGTGTACATACTGGTATAGGCCAAAATTTCAAACGTATCCTGCGGGTAAACAAGTGTATCCGGCGTGTAAACAATTGCATGCGGATGGGAGAAAACTGTACCCGGAGTTAAAATAACGGTATTGGGAGTGGCAATAACGGTATTGGTAGTGCACATAAGGCTATGAACAGTGTACATACTGGTATAGGCCAAAATTTCAAACGTATCCTGCGGGTAAACAAGTGTATCCGGCGTGTAAACAATTGCATGCGGATGGGAGAAAACTGTACCCGGAGTTAAAATAACGGTATTGGGAGTGGCAATAACGGTATTGGTAGTGCACATAAGGCTATGAACAGTGTACATACTGGTATAGGCCAAAATTTCAAACGTATCCTGCGGGTAAACAAGTGTATCCGGCGTGTAAACAATTGCATGCGGATGGGAGAAAACTGTACCCGGAGTTAAAATAACGGTATTGGGAGTGGCAATAACGGTATTGGTAGTGCACATAAGGCTATGAACAGTGTACATACTGGTATAGGCCAAAATTTCAAACGTATCCTGCGGGTAAACAAGTGTATCCGGCGTGTAAACAATTGCATGCGGATGGGAGAAAACTGTACCCGGAGTTAAAATAACGGTATTGGGAGTGGCAATAACGGTATTGGTAGTGCACATAAGGCTATGAACAGTGTACATACTGGTATAGGCCAAAATTTCAAACGTATCCTGCGGGTAAACAAGTGTATCCGGCGTGTAAACAATTGCATGCGGATGGGAGAAAACTGTACCCGGAGTTAAAATAACGGTATTGGGAGTGGCAATAACGGTATTGGTAGTGCACATAAGGCTATGAACAGTGTACATACTGGTATAGGCCAAAATTTCAAACGTATCCTGCGGGTAAACAAGTGTATCCGGCGTGTAAACAATTGCATGCGGATGGGAGAAAACTGTACCCGGAGTTAAAATAACGGTATTGGGAGTGGCAATAACGGTATTGGTAGTGCACATAAGGCTATGAACAGTGTACATACTGGTATAGGCCAAAATTTCAAACGTATCCTGCGGGTAAACAAGTGTATCCGGCGTGTAAACAATTGCATGCGGATGGGAGAAAACTGTACCCGGAGTTAAAATAACGGTATTGGGAGTGGCAATAACGGTATTGGTAGTGCACATAAGGCTATGAACAGTGTACATACTGGTATAGGCCAAAATTTCAAACGTATCCTGCGGGTAAACAAGTGTATCCGGCGTGTAAACAATTGCATGCGGATGGGAGAAAACTGTACCCGGAGTTAAAATAACGGTATTGGGAGTGGCAATAACGGTATTGGTAGTGCACATAAGGCTATGAACAGTGTACATACTGGTATAGGCCAAAATTTCAAACGTATCCTGCGGGTAAACAAGTGTATCCGGCGTGTAAACAATTGCATGCGGATGGGAGAAAACTGTACCCGGAGTTAAAATAACGGTATTGGGAGTGGCAATAACGGTATTGGTAGTGCACATAAGGCTATGAACAGTGTACATACTGGTATAGGCCAAAATTTCAAACGTATCCTGCGGGTAAACAAGTGTATCCGGCGTGTAAACAATTGCATGCGGATGGGAGAAAACTGTACCCGGAGTTAAAATAACGGTATTGGGAGTGGCAATAACGGTATTGGTAGTGCACATAAGGCTATGAACAGTGTACATACTGGTATAGGCCAAAATTTCAAACGTATCCTGCGGGTAAACAAGTGTATCCGGCGTGTAAACAATTGCATGCGGATGGGAGAAAACTGTACCCGGAGTTAAAATAACGGTATTGGGAGTGGCAATAACGGTATTGGTAGTGCACATAAGGCTATGAACAGTGTACATACTGGTATAGGCCAAAATTTCAAACGTATCCTGCGGGTAAACAAGTGTATCCGGCGTGTAAACAATTGCATGCGGATGGGAGAAAACTGTACCCGGAGTTAAAATAACGGTATTGGGAGTGGCAATAACGGTATTGGTAGTGCACATAAGGCTATGAACAGTGTACATACTGGTATAGGCCAAAATTTCAAACGTATCCTGCGGGTAAACAAGTGTATCCGGCGTGTAAACAATTGCATGCGGATGGGAGAAAACTGTACCCGGAGTTAAAATAACGGTATTGGGAGTGGCAATAACGGTATTGGTAGTGCACATAAGGCTATGAACAGTGTACATACTGGTATAGGCCAAAATTTCAAACGTATCCTGCGGGTAAACAAGTGTATCCGGCGTGTAAACAATTGCATGCGGATGGGAGAAAACTGTACCCGGAGTTAAAATAACGGTATTGGGAGTGGCAATAACGGTATTGGTAGTGCACATAAGGCTATGAACAGTGTACATACTGGTATAGGCCAAAATTTCAAACGTATCCTGCGGGTAAACAAGTGTATCCGGCGTGTAAACAATTGCATGCGGATGGGAGAAAACTGTACCCGGAGTTAAAATAACGGTATTGGGAGTGGCAATAACGGTATTGGTAGTGCACATAAGGCTATGAACAGTGTACATACTGGTATAGGCCAAAATTTCAAACGTATCCTGCGGGTAAACAAGTGTATCCGGCGTGTAAACAATTGCATGCGGATGGGAGAAAACTGTACCCGGAGTTAAAATAACGGTATTGGGAGTGGCAATAACGGTATTGGTAGTGCACATAAGGCTATGAACAGTGTACATACTGGTATAGGCCAAAATTTCAAACGTATCCTGCGGGTAAACAAGTGTATCCGGCGTGTAAACAATTGCATGCGGATGGGAGAAAACTGTACCCGGAGTTAAAATAACGGTATTGGGAGTGGCAATAACGGTATTGGTAGTGCACATAAGGCTATGAACAGTGTACATACTGGTATAGGCCAAAATTTCAAACGTATCCTGCGGGTAAACAAGTGTATCCGGCGTGTAAACAATTGCATGCGGATGGGAGAAAACTGTACCCGGAGTTAAAATAACGGTATTGGGAGTGGCAATAACGGTATTGGTAGTGCACATAAGGCTATGAACAGTGTACATACTGGTATAGGCCAAAATTTCAAACGTATCCTGCGGGTAAACAAGTGTATCCGGCGTGTAAACAATTGCATGCGGATGGGAGAAAACTGTACCCGGAGTTAAAATAACGGTATTGGGAGTGGCAATAACGGTATTGGTAGTGCACATAAGGCTATGAACAGTGTACATACTGGTATAGGCCAAAATTTCAAACGTATCCTGCGGGTAAACAAGTGTATCCGGCGTGTAAACAATTGCATGCGGATGGGAGAAAACTGTACCCGGAGTTAAAATAACGGTATTGGGAGTGGCAATAACGGTATTGGTAGTGCACATAAGGCTATGAACAGTGTACATACTGGTATAGGCCAAAATTTCAAACGTATCCTGCGGGTAAACAAGTGTATCCGGCGTGTAAACAATTGCATGCGGATGGGAGAAAACTGTACCCGGAGTTAAAATAACGGTATTGGGAGTGGCAATAACGGTATTGGTAGTGCACATAAGGCTATGAACAGTGTACATACTGGTATAGGCCAAAATTTCAAACGTATCCTGCGGGTAAACAAGTGTATCCGGCGTGTAAACAATTGCATGCGGATGGGAGAAAACTGTACCCGGAGTTAAAATAACGGTATTGGGAGTGGCAATAACGGTATTGGTAGTGCACATAAGGCTATGAACAGTGTACATACTGGTATAGGCCAAAATTTCAAACGTATCCTGCGGGTAAACAAGTGTATCCGGCGTGTAAACAATTGCATGCGGATGGGAGAAAACTGTACCCGGAGTTAAAATAACGGTATTGGGAGTGGCAATAACGGTATTGGTAGTGCACATAAGGCTATGAACAGTGTACATACTGGTATAGGCCAAAATTTCAAACGTATCCTGCGGGTAAACAAGTGTATCCGGCGTGTAAACAATTGCATGCGGATGGGAGAAAACTGTACCCGGAGTTAAAATAACGGTATTGGGAGTGGCAATAACGGTATTGGTAGTGCACATAAGGCTATGAACAGTGTACATACTGGTATAGGCCAAAATTTCAAACGTATCCTGCGGGTAAACAAGTGTATCCGGCGTGTAAACAATTGCATGCGGATGGGAGAAAACTGTACCCGGAGTTAAAATAACGGTATTGGGAGTGGCAATAACGGTATTGGTAGTGCACATAAGGCTATGAACAGTGTACATACTGGTATAGGCCAAAATTTCAAACGTATCCTGCGGGTAAACAAGTGTATCCGGCGTGTAAACAATTGCATGCGGATGGGAGAAAACTGTACCCGGAGTTAAAATAACGGTATTGGGAGTGGCAATAACGGTATTGGTAGTGCACATAAGGCTATGAACAGTGTACATACTGGTATAGGCCAAAATTTCAAACGTATCCTGCGGGTAAACAAGTGTATCCGGCGTGTAAACAATTGCATGCGGATGGGAGAAAACTGTACCCGGAGTTAAAATAACGGTATTGGGAGTGGCAATAACGGTATTGGTAGTGCACATAAGGCTATGAACAGTGTACATACTGGTATAGGCCAAAATTTCAAACGTATCCTGCGGGTAAACAAGTGTATCCGGCGTGTAAACAATTGCATGCGGATGGGAGAAAACTGTACCCGGAGTTAAAATAACGGTATTGGGAGTGGCAATAACGGTATTGGTAGTGCACATAAGGCTATGAACAGTGTACATACTGGTATAGGCCAAAATTTCAAACGTATCCTGCGGGTAAACAAGTGTATCCGGCGTGTAAACAATTGCATGCGGATGGGAGAAAACTGTACCCGGAGTTAAAATAACGGTATTGGGAGTGGCAATAACGGTATTGGTAGTGCACATAAGGCTATGAACAGTGTACATACTGGTATAGGCCAAAATTTCAAACGTATCCTGCGGGTAAACAAGTGTATCCGGCGTGTAAACAATTGCATGCGGATGGGAGAAAACTGTACCCGGAGTTAAAATAACGGTATTGGGAGTGGCAATAACGGTATTGGTAGTGCACATAAGGCTATGAACAGTGTACATCGAGGGCTGAACGGAAAACTGTCGTAACTCACTTTTTCAAAAGTTTACAGGAGAAGCAAAAAACTGTATATTTTGTTACTAGAATATTTTTCTTAAGTTTTTATTGAACAAATAGGCATAAAATATCAATATTTTACTATAATAAAATATAATGTTTTGAAAAACAAATTATTTGAGATAATATTGAATAATTTTTGACTTACGACAGTTTTACATCTGAAATGTTTAAAATACTGATACTAGAATGAATGGAAAACTGTCGTAACAGCTTATCATCTTTTGACATTAAAAGTGATAGTAATACCTTCTTTGGACCGTTTTCGGTATCCATTGTATTTTATTCACTTCCTTTAAAGTCTTATAGGTCTTAAAATGTATATTTTGATGCATGTTGATCAGTTTTCGACTAAGGGAAATTAACTTCAACCCAGACTGTTGATTTATAAGCAGTATACTGGATTTATTATTTGCAAAATTCTTGTATTATCAAATAATTAACATTTGATAGTATTCTTTTTATATGCAGTCAAACTTGCATTAAGCAGACACCTAAGGGAGTGACAAAAAGTGACTGTTTAACTTGGGTGGCTGTTTAAGACAGGTAAAAATTATAACAAGATGTCAGTTTAAGACAGATGGCTGCTGAATACAGGTGTCTTCTAAGGCAGATTCAACTGTAGGTATTTAAAAATTCAACTGTATACGGATACCTGTTTTGCATATTGACTTCCATAGATTAACATGAAGTTTGTGAAAGTCTTAGTAAATTTTTGGAAACTAATCCAAAATGTCTTTTACTTTCAACCATTATGAATATTTTTGATGAAGAAAAGGAATTCAGATAAGTTTCATATCAGAAATTAATTTTGACTATAATAACAAACTAGTTTTTTCTTTTCAAACAGGAGATATTAATATGACCTATAAGGCAAAACTTTGATGAGTATGGTTTCACTGAAAGACAATTTACTGCTATTTTTGTACATTTTGTTTTTAATTTTATTCGCAAAAAAATCTTTTTTCCAGTATTTAATGGATTTTGTTATTGATGCAATGATTGCGACAGAATTTGTACTGTAATGGAAAAATAACCCCTTTTTCGCAAAATCAATGAGCTGAAAGCAAGGAGCACTTAACCCTTTACTCCATGGTTATACCTTTTATTGCTGGGTGTGATGGGCTAACAGTGTCTATCAGCAGGCACATCTGTTCTGCCTTGTTTGGATCTAATATGTTCGCTTTTAGAGAATCATTACGTTATTTCTGACCATGGAGTAATCCAACAGAGTAGTGTGATTAATTATGGCAAAATTTAATTTTCTTTTCCTTTTATTCGGTAACAACTGTGTTGATTGACAGATGAGCCAAATGTATTAAAGCTTTGAGATCATGGTCAAATCACAAGAGCAATTTATTTGTAAATTTTATATATTATTTAATAAAGATCATAAACATAATTATATTCGAAGATAATTTTATAAAAACCTCAGAGATACAAAATGACTAAACCAACTGATATAAAAATGTTGGTCTGTGCCACAGAGGCAAAAATTCTTGTCGCAAAATAGATAAATTAAAAAAATATCTACTCAAAATGAAGTTAACCTCAGAATGATAAAAATTGGTAGGTTCTATAGTAGGTTTTAAGCTATATTTAATGCCACAATTGGGCATGTGTTAATGACTTAAGGAACCCTTAATGAAGCAATAAATGGGAAAAGTTTGCACTGCAAACTCCTATCCCAATTTCTGTCCATATAGTGTACTTAAAAGAAAAAAACACACCATATTTTGCATGTTTCAATTGGGAAAATGTGTGCAATTTTCAAAACTGGGATAGTAAGGTATCTTTTCAAAGCTTGGTTACTTTACTTTTACAATAACTTCAGCTCTTGCCTGTATTTATGTACAGTGGTAAAAAAGCAATGATTCAAGGCAATGATCTTTTGTTGAAGGTTGAATATACAAAAATATGTCTTGAAGTCATAAAAATAATTTAATCAGAAGGAGAAAAAAATGAAAAAAGAATTAGGAAATATTATGATTTTGGAGAAAATACACATTTAGGAAAGAGGAAACAGCCCAAAAATCTCAGTGTGAAATCGGAGTATCATCTTCAAACTTCAGCACATCACACCATATCTCATTTTCACTTTTCTTATGAAATTACCATTAAACTTCCAACATTCCTGTGAAAACCATAAATATTTTTATCAAGGAAAGGGTAAAAACAAAAGGCACAAAAGGCCTGTTGAGGTTATGTTTCACTTGGACGTGAACCACTGTATTCTTATTTAAACAAAGATTTTTAATAACTTTTGTCAACTTTGTTTGATTTGGTTGATATGATGGCGTTTCAGTTATGTAAAAGATGTTGTTGCATTTTAGACTGGTTTCAGTCTATCCTTCTCACAAAAGCTATTGAAATAGATGAAAAGGGAACTTTCAAAGACACCAAACACGACAAATATGACTCGGTTTGATTGAGCCTGTTCATTGACAGTAATGGAAATGCATATTACTCCCCACGCCACCTAGCCCCGGGTTGAGCGCAACACAATATTTAATCAATAAACAGTAAAATTTTGGTCCATCCCAAACGTAAAATTTTGGTCCATCCCAAACGATGGAATGCATGTGATGGAACTTTCAATGCGGTATTTTCAGAATACTACCATTCCAAGTTCAGCGGCATTGGTCCCCAGATAAAAGAATGGGTTTTCCCTAAACAAGAAAACAATTGGTGGATCTAAACAGAATGGAATTTTGACAGGGGATCCCAAAGGCAAAATTTAAAAAGCAGGAAATATATCCTTGGGGTGACTGAACAATATCCAAAACTGTATAGACTGGGATATTGAAACCACTCATCTTTAAAGTGGCAGAAATATTAAAACAAAAGAAATTTTACTAGTACTATTAACCTAGTACATAAGTATCGTGCAGAATGACCTTCAAAGGACGTAACTAATAACAGCACTGATTGAATGTACGGGGCACAATACGTATTTGAATGACAATACAATTAAAAGAAGTTAAACTGGTGTATTTAGTTATCTAAAGGTTCAAGAGTTTACTCCGAATCAATGCGGAGATATTAAAATTACATTAATTGTTGTAGTCATAACCTCGGTTAAGACTTACTCTCATAAAAGTTTGCTAAACTTCTCATGTTCAGCTCTCAAGAAAAATATTGTATTCATACTCTGTACTGTGAAGGTTGAACAGTTCCAGATATCATGATATCACAATGGTGACATCATCAGTTGTTCATGAAATTAGTTCATGATCTAAGATACGACAGTTTTCCATTAAGATCATTGTATGTAATATGAACTCTCATTATGGAAAACTGTATGTAACTCAAGTTACGACAGTTTTCCATTTCTAAAAAGATAGGGATTGAGATACGACTTTTTTGCAACTGTCATATTTATGTGACTTAAAATAAGAATATGGTGCTAAGATTTTTTGTACATATGTATTAGTGGTACAGAATGTCAAAAATGCAAAAATATGATTTTTGAAAAAAATGTGAGTAACGACAGTTTTCCGTTCAGCCCTCGACATACTGGTATAGGCCAAAATTTCAAACGTATCCTGCGGGTAAACAAGTGTATCCGGCGTGTAAACAATTGCATGCGGATGGGAGAAAACTGTACCCGGAGTTAAAATAACGGTATTGGGAGTGGCAATAACGGTATTGGTAGTGCACATAAGGCTATGAACAGTGTACATACTGGTTTAGGCCAAAATTTCAAACGTATCCTGCGGGTAAACAAGTGTATCCGGCGTGTAAACAATTGCATGCGGATGGGAGAAAACTGTACCCGGAGTTAAAATAACGGTATTGGGAGTGGCAATAACGGTATTGGTAGTGCACATAAGGCTATGAACAGTGTACATACTGGTATAGGCCAAAATTTCAAACGTATCCTGCGGGTAAACAAGTGTATCCGGCGTGTAAACAATTGCATGCGGATGGGAGAAAACTGTACCCGGAGTTAAAATAACGGTATTTGGAGTGGCAATAACGGTATTGGTAGTGCACATAAGGCTATGAACAGTGAACATACTGGTATAGGCCAAAATTTCAAACGTATCCTGCTGGTAAACAAGTGTATCCGGCTTGTGAACAATTGCATGCGGATGGGAGAAAACTGTACCCGGAGTTAAAATAACGGTATTGGGAGTGGCAATAACGGTATTGGTAGTGCACATAAGGCTATGAACAGTGTACATACTGGTATAGGCCAAAATTTCAAACGTATCCTGCGGGTAAACAAGTGTATCCGGCGTGTAAACAATTGCATGCGGATGGGAGAAAACTGTACCCGGAGTTAAAATAACGGTATTGGGAGTGGCAATAACGGTATTGGTAGTGCACATAAGGCTATGAACAGTGTACATACTGGTATAGGCCAAAATTTCAAACGTATCCTGCGGGTAAACAAGTGTATCCGGCATGTAAACAATTGCATGCGGATGGGAGAAAACTGTACCCGGAGTTAAAATAACGGTATTGGGAGTGGCAATAACGGTATTGGTAGTGCACATAAGGCTATGAACAGTGTACATACTGGTATAGGCCAAAATTTCAAACGTATCCTGCGGGTAAACAAGTGTATCCGGCGTGTAAACAATTGCATGCGGATGGGAGAAAACTGTACCCGGAGTTAAAATAACGGTATTGGGAGTGGCAATAACGGTATTGGTAGTGCACATAAGGCTATGAACAGTGTACATACTGGTATAGGCCAAAATTTCAAACGTATCCTGCGGGTAAACAAGTGTATCCGGCGTGTAAACAATTGCATGCGGATGGGAGAAAACTGTACCCGGAGTTAAAATAACGGTATTGGGAGTGGCAATAACGGTATTGGTAGTGCACATAAGGCTATGAACAGTGTACATACTGGTATAGGCCAAAATTTCAAACGTATCCTGCGGGTAAACAAGTGTATCCGGCGTGTAAACAATTGCATGCGGATGGGAGAAAACTGTACCCGGAGTTAAAATAACGGTATTGGGAGTTGCAATAACGGTATTGGTAGTGCACATAAGGCTATGAACAGTGTACATACTGGTATAGGCCAAAATTTCAAACGTATCCTGCGGGTAAACAAGTGTATCCGGCGTGTAAACAATTGCATGCGGATGGGAGAAAACTGTACCCGGAGTTAAAATAACGGTATTGGGAGTGGCAATAACGGTATTGGTAGTGCACATAAGGCTATGAACAGTGTACATACTGGTATAGGCCAAAATTTCAAACGTATCCTGCGGGTAAACAAGTGTATCCGGCGTGTAAACAATTGCATGCGGATGGGAGAAAACTGTACCCGGAGTTAAAATAACGGTATTGGGAGTGGCAATAACGGTATTGGTAGTGCACATAAGGCTATGAACAGTGTACATACTGGTATAGGCCAAAATTTCAAACGTATCCTGCGGGTAAACAAGTGTATCCGGCGTGTAAACAATTGCATGCGGATGGGAGAAAACTGTACCCGGAGTTAAAATAACGGTATTGGGAGTGGCAATAACGGTATTGGTAGTGCACATAAGGCTATGAACAGTGTACATACTGGTATAGGCCAAAATTTCAAACGTATCCTGCGGGTAAACAAGTGTATCCGGCGTGTAAGCAATTGCATGCGGATGGGAGAAAACTGTACCCGGAGTTAAAATAACGGTATTGGGAGTGGCAATAACGGTATTGGTAGTGCACATAAGGCTATGAACAGTGTACATACTGGTATAGGCCAAAATTTCAAACGTATCCTGCGGGTAAACAAGTGTATCCGGCGTGTAAACAATTGCATGCGGATGGGAGAAAACTGTACCCGGAGTTAAAATAACGGTATTGGGAGTGGCAATAACGGTATTGGTAGTGCACATAAGGCTATGAACAGTGTACATACTGGTATAGGCCAAAATTTCAAACGTATCCTGCGGGTAAACAAGTGTATCCGGCGTGTAAACAATTGCATGCGGATGGGAGAAAACTGTACCCGGAGTTAAAATAACGGTATTGGGAGTGGCAATAACGGTATTGGTAGTGCACATAAGGCTATGAACAGTGTACATACTGGTATAGGCCAAAATTTCAAACGTATCCTGCGGGTAAACAAGTGTATCCGGCGTGTAAACAATTGCATGCGGATGGGAGAAAACTGTACCCGGAGTTAAAATAACGGTATTGGGAGTGGCAATAACGGTATTGGTAGTGCACATAAGGCTATGAACAGTGTACATACTGGTATAGGCCAAAATTTCAAACGTATCCTGCGGGTAAACAAGTGTATCCGGCGTGTAAACAATTGCATGCGGATGGGAGAAAACTGTACCCGGAGTTAAAATAACGGTATTGGGAGTGGCAATAACGGTATTGGTAGTGCACATAAGGCTATGAACAGTGTACATACTGGTATAGGCCAAAATTTCAAACGTATCCTGCGGGTAAACAAGTGTATCCGGCGTGTAAACAATTGCATGCGGATGGGAGAAAACTGTACCCGGAGTTAAAATAACGGTATTGGGAGTGGCAATAACGGTATTGGTAGTGCACATAAGGCTATGAACAGTGTACATACTGGTATAGGCCAAAATTTCAAACGTATCCTGCGGGTAAACAAGTGTATCCGGCGTGTAAGCAATTGCATGCGGATGGGAGAAAACTGTACCCGGAGTTAAAATAACGGTATTGGGAGTGGCAATAACGGTATTGGTAGTGCACATAAGGCTATGAACAGTGTACATACTGGTATAGGCCAAAATTTCAAACGTATCCTGCGGGTAAACAAGTGTATCCGGCGTGTAAACAATTGCATGCGGATGGGAGAAAACTGTACCCGGAGTTAAAATAACGGTATTGGGAGTGGCAATAACGGTATTGGTAGTGCACATAAGGCTATGAACAGTGTACATACTGGTATAGGCCAAAATTTCAAACGTATCCTGCGGGTAAACAAGTGTATCCGGCGTGTAAACAATTGCATGCGGATGGGAGAAAACTGTACCCGGAGTTAAAATAACGGTATTGGGAGTGGCAATAACGGTATTGGTAGTGCACATAAGGCTATGAACAGTGTACATACTGGTATAGGCCAAAATTTCAAACGTATCCTGCGGGTAAACAAGTGTATCCGGCGTGTAAACAATTGCATGCGGATGGGAGAAAACTGTACCCGGAGTTAAAATAACGGTATTGGGAGTGGCAATAACGGTATTGGTAGTGCACATAAGGCTATGAACAGTGTACATACTGGTATAGGCCAAAATTTCAAACGTATCCTGCGGGTAAACAAGTGTATCCGGCGTGTAAACAATTGCATGCGGATGGGAGAAAACTGTACCCGGAGTTAAAATAACGGTATTGGGAGTGGCAATAACGGTATTGGTAGTGCACATAAGGCTATGAACAGTGTACATACTGGTATAGGCCAAAATTTCAAACGTATCCTGCGGGTAAACAAGTGTATCCGGCGTGTAAACAATTGCATGCGGATGGGAGAAAACTGTACCCGGAGTTAAAATAACGGTATTGGGAGTGGCAATAACGGTATTGGTAGTGCACATAAGGCTATGAACAGTGTACATACTGGTATAGGCCAAAATTTCAAACGTATCCTGCGGGTAAACAAGTGTATCCGGCGTGTAAGCAATTGCATGCGGATGGGAGAAAACTGTACCCGGAGTTAAAATAACGGTATTGGGAGTGGCAATAACGGTATTGGTAGTGCACATAAGGCTATGAACAGTGTACATACTGGTATAGGCCAAAATTTCAAACGTATCCTGCGGGTAAACAAGTGTATCCGGCGTGTAAACAATTGCATGCGGATGGGAGAAAACTGTACCCGGAGTTAAAATAACGGTATTGGGAGTGGCAATAACGGAATTGGTAGTGCACATAAGGCTATGAACAGTGTACATACTGGTATAGGCCAAAATTTCAAACGTATCCTGCGGGTAAACAAGTGTATCCGGCGTGTAAACAATTGCATGCGGATGGGAGAAAACTGTACCCGGAGTTAAAATAACGGTATTGGGAGTGGCAATAACGGTATTGGTAGTGCACATAAGGCTATGAACAGTGTACATACTGGTATAGGCCAAAATTTCAAACGTATCCTGCGGGTAAACAAGTGTATCCGGCGTGTAAGCAATTGCATGCGGATGGGAGAAAACTGTACCCGGAGTTAAAATAACGGTATTGGGAGTGGCAATAACGGTATTGGTAGTGCACATAAGGCTATGAACAGTGTACATACTGGTATAGGCCAAAATTTCAAACGTATCCTGCGGGTAAACAAGTGTATCCGGCGTGTAAACAATTGCATGCGGATGGGAGAAAACTGTACCCGGAGTTAAAATAACGGTATTGGGAGTGGCAATAACGGTATTGGTAGTGCACATAAGGCTATGAACAGTGTACATACTGGTATAGGCCAAAATTTCAAACGTATCCTGCGGGTAAACAAGTGTATCCGGCGTGTGATACAAGTTTTTACAAAATTTACGTGAACATTCACATTCTTGTTGTATTATATAGTATACAACGTCTATTGACATCAATACCGCACCATAACTTCAATTTGTAACACAAAGACACATAAACTACATCACAACCATAATATTTGCATGATAAAATCATTAATGAATTGGCCATTTTCATACCTCATTTCGCTATGCTTGTATATTATAATGTATGTTAAGTCACGTGCCTTAAAATCCTTCTGCACATATTGTCGTCTTTCGCTATTTTGTTTTGAATTTCGTAAAAAGGCAGTCCATTGAAGCTCTGACGTGGTGACGTAACGCAGGTAAAATAATTATTCCTCATATTTGACTTTGAGGTTCTTATATGTAACGCGAAAATGTGCCGTTCGAAAAATTCGTTTGACCTGTCCGACCTCTTTCGGTAAAAATATTTCCTGACCATCACTATTATAACTTTACCTGTTTTTCTAAATGCATGGTTAAAAGTAACAAACCTTGCGACTTTATGTGATCAGCACTAGTGGTTGTAACAATATAATTATTATTATTATTATTATTATTATTATTATTATTATTATTATTAATTTATAGCGATGGTCTGTTGTTATAATAATTGTAACTTTGGCTCCAGTGTTGCCATAATCTTACTGGAACCAATATGACGTCTGTAAGTATTTCATTTCAATATGCATGCATTTTGTTTGTTTGTTTGTTTGACAAACAATTCGCTAAACACGTTTTTAGAATTTATTTGCGAACTTCTTTATTTATAATATTATCCAATGTTTGAAAAGCAGAAAAATGGAGTATGCAAGTTTTATCTTTACAAACATTATAATTACATGTACTAATTAAACAGATTTTATTAAAGATTTATGTCAACGAGAGTGACCAGTCCTTGTTGCCTAAATTATATGTCTGAAGCACTTGGATTACTTACCACTGGTAGAGAGTGCTAGCTGAAGAGGATAACCATACGATGTAACGCTGCCTAATAAGCCGTAGATTGTAGCCCCAAATATTTCATCGTTACTTTGATGCAGCTCATAAAAACCGTTGTACGAAATATTAATAAATACTGTTATGTAATTGTCTAATGGTTTTGCCATCGGTATTGTTCTTGGATTCCACAAGGAAATAATTCTCACATTTAGTTGTAATGACTCCAAGTTGTTTATTAAGACCGTTAAAGCAATAGTGCTGTTTCGGGTGTCGGCATTTTCTGTGATAAACTTATAATAATTCACAAAATGAGACATTCCTTGCAATGTGGTCATAAAATGATTAACGTCCATGTTCTCATTGTCGGCTAAGTACTGAATAACGCTGATTGGCTTGTTGGACACGATAACAGCCGGATCCGATCCAAACAATACTTCATGCATTGATCCCTGGTCAAGGTACACAGCAAAATGGTGTGTGTGGTTATAACAGTGAACTTCCGTGTTGTCCTCATCAGCAAACAGCCTTACGATATAAAAATTGTGAGGAAATATGGGTGGAACTACGAATTTAGTTTCCCAGAACCGTGTCGGGATATCTGCTCTACTATACAGTTTCCATCTCCGATTGCTACAGGAACCCTTGACCAATATGACCCAGACAACACGGCAACAGGCTTGTTGCCGTGTAACCACAGCTCCACTCAAATCATAATTAGCCAAAACTTGAAAAGTCTGGAACTTTTGCAGCGTCACATATTGAAACGTAAAAGATTTTCCTGAGGTTTTATATTTGATAGACAAATCAGTGTTACTCTATAAACCAACAGCTAATATTGTATTATTGTTAGCCTGATAGGGATAATACGAAGCGGCTATATATCGTGTGGAAAGCGCTGATGTTGGAAGAACGAGGAAGCCCTCCGTGTTGAGAATACCGTTGTAAGCTAGTACGGAAACTGATATTTTACAGTCGGAAAACACTTCTATTCCTTTAAATTGACGACCTCCTTCCATTTGGATAAGACGTTCGTTTAAAGCGACGATAGTTGCGTTGGATACAGTGAACTGTTTGTCGTAGTCAATGAATGGCGCTGTAATTCTTACATGAGCTGGATTGTTAGACATTGATGTTATATGAACGTAAATTTGATCAGCATTTGATTGAGGTTTCGTAGGTACTCCAAACATGAAGTTTGTCCCAATTGTTACTATAATATGTTATTCAAAATAAAAATAAACATGTCCGAATGAACAAAGTCAATATTTACAATATGTCAATATATCTTGTACAGAAAATGGTAATTGTTTAAAAACAATTCGTTTAATATACTACTCAAAATTTGATAGGGATCGCTTTCTATTTTATCCCTAATTATTGCCCCTACGAAGTTTCAACCGCTGTTCCGCTTCAACAGTTTGTCGGCTCATTCCTTCTTTGGTACAAAGCTGATGTCAAATGAACAATTTTTGAGAATGACAGCAAGTACTTTATTGTTTCAACCTTACGTAAGGAATAAACACAATCTTTTAAGTGATCCTTATCAAATTTTGAGTAGTATATTCATAACAAGCAAACTGTGAAACTCGTTAAATATGAAATATGTACACTGTAAAACGATTTAAAAGCTAGACTAAGCTTATGAATAGTCATTCTCAAAACCAACGACTACAGCAACTGAGATTTCTAGTATAACTTAAATATATGACTCCTAAAACATAGAAGGCAAATTGAAGTCAAATTTGAGGCGAATTTCTTATAATGAAAAATGACTGGATATATATAGAGCCCAAACTGGATAACGTTCACTCATAACATAATATCAATATATACTTGTAAATTTACGCTGGAAAATAGTATGTTGTATGCACTTAGTTACAACAATACAATGGCCAGTGTGTATTACCATACATTTTATAGCGAGACCAGAAATAAGCATATGCATATTTACGTGAATATTATTTAAAGTATTTTTGAAAGTCTGTAATCAATAAAATAAAGTTTCAATATTGCTACACTTTTACGTATTTTAAACACAAAGTGAAACACCAAACTTCCCAAACAACGACTTTATCAAACAGAATTGAAATGTGTTTTTGTTTGTTTGGAGGAAGAATAGCACCGCTATAATATATAAATTCTCAAAAATGTTTTCTTAGTATTTCGTTGTTTTATGTATTAAATCAGTAAAGTGTTATATGAGAGATTTCAAAAGTTTTCTTTCTTTAATAATTTTGAAAAAAGTGCAATATGCATATCAGGAATAGCCACGTCCAGCCAACACAGCCTCCTCACACAGCCAACAAGTAGAAAGGAGAAGAGAGCTTTGTTTTACAATAATCAGTTTCAACATAGACGCCACAAACAATTAACGAAAGTGAGAATACGAGGGGTTACCGCCTTGGAACTTCAAGATCATAATATTTACATTTTAATGTCAAATTCTTAATTCGTTTTTTGATGGGTGTCTATCCAATCCGACTAATCATAATGTTTATACATACAAAAGTTAAGAAAATAATATAACTTTATCGAGTTAGCACTTATTTTGATTTTCATTTTAAAATCGAAGGTAAAATTATCTGGTAAAGTTAAGATAATATCTTTTAAATATTACTTAAAGAAATTGTCTACGTTGGATCAACTAAATAAATATTCAGCCTTGATTGCAAACGGTTAGCAAATTATGTTTTAATTAAATGTATTGTTATGTAGGTATGTTTTTTAGTAGCCAACTATCCTTGTGTAAAAAGGCTGAAAATATGGCACATCATTCTACGCGGCGGTACCAGTCGGGTCCAGGCCTACGGTCGGTTGTCTAGCAGCTTCCGGATAGAGCAAGGAACCAGACAAGGAAGTATTTGCTCCCCTTTCTTCTACACCGTTTTCTTGAACGAGCTATTCATACTGCTGGAAAACTCACGACAAGGACTTGAAATCAACTCAATTTCACTAAGTGCGCCAACACAGGCAGATGATATTGTGCTCCTGTCTCTATCAAAAAAACGGTTTAACCGAACTTTTAAACATCTGTAATAATTACTCAAAACGATGGAGATACATTTATAACCCAGTTAAATGTGCGGTTTTAGTGCATAACCAGAAGAGCAGTGATTTATTACGACAATATAGAACTGACAGAAGTTAAACACTATAAACACTTGGGAAAAGTTCAGGACTTCACCTCGTGAAAACCACATAGTGTTGATGACATACGACAGCTAGAAAAACACTATTTTCATTTTCAAACTGTGGTATCCATATTTATGGTATAAACCCGGTAACAGCTTCAAAACTTTACACAACTTGTGTACTTCCAAAAGCTTTCTACGGCTGCGAACTTTGGAACAATATTAACATTACTGACCGTAAAAATCTGAAAGTTATACATCATTTTTGTATAAAGAAAATTCAAAGCTTGCCGCACCTGACTCGGTCTGACATGGCTCTAGGATTACTTGGTTTCACTTCCTTAGAAGCATACATTGACAATCAAAAATTTCTTTTCCTTGGGTCGTTATGTCGCTTAAAGTACTGCGATTTAGCCTTCCAGTTATTTACGCTCAGATTGTTTCAATACAAGAATAAATGTACAAATCTCAATCGAGGTTTTATTCAAGATGTTACCAGAATTTTGGAAAAATATGATTTGATTAACTTCTTAGACGAATTTTTATTATCTGGCACATTCCCTAGAAAAGTAACATGGAAAATGCTGTGTAAACAAAAAATAAGACATTACGAACAGAACGCTTGGTTACAGCGTATGTCTGCAGACCCTGATTTCACTCGCTTCAGAAATATACACAATTCACTCACTGTGGCCAATGTTTGGCGAATTGGTAAGGAAAAGTGCAACAGCATAGAAAATATGTCATTTTTAGCAAAACTGTGTTGTAAAACATTCAAGTCACAGTTTACATTTGATGTATGTAATACTGCAGTAATCGATGAACTATTTCATTTATGTTTTGAATGTAGAAACCAAAGACTGTTAGAGCTAATTTCATGTTTTCAATCAAAGTCAATTTTTCTGTAGAGTTGTATCTCTACTTTGATTGTGTAGAAAGAGAACGATTACTGCTGTACATGTTAGGTCATGTCGACGTTGTCATTCGAACGCTTGTTCCTATTGAAAAATATACTGAATTTATGAATCTGAATGCAACATTTTTGAGGGCAGTTTATGCTTGTTAAAGCATTTCGTAGGATTTTAATTTTCGTCTTTTCGTAAAATCTTACTATATGATGCTGATAACTGGCTCCAAGGTTGTAAGGTTGGGCTTGGGAACCGGTCACGGATCTTGTGGGTCTGATTGGCTGAAATGGTGAATTGTCTCCATTTCAGCCAATCGGATACTTGAGATTTTGGACTGGTTTCAGATCTCGGTTTTGTAATCTTCAGCCCAGATACTGTAGTATCTCCCCTTACGCTTGCCTCTCACGCAGAGACTTGCAAGAGGGGCAGATTGAACCTTTTTATATTATGCTTCATTTATATATTATTAATTTCCTATATTCTCTTTGTCTCATACAATGTAACTTGTATATTTACTCTATAAGATATTTGTGTTATAAACTGTTATATACTCTTCAGAAATGGAGGAAATAAAATTGATAATAATAATAATATCTACACCCTTTGCCAAGAAAAGTAGTTTTTATTTAATGCAAACATAGCTCCAATTTTACTATATGGCTCTGAGATTTGGGGGATTGATTATATGTATTCTATAGAAAAAGTACATTTATATGCATGTAAAAGATATATGTCAGCACCGCTGCAAGCTTGTGCTTAAAAGGAAATATTTTAACTCCCAGGCTATCTTCTGCGTCTTCTGTCCATATTCCGGCTAAATTAAACACTTTCACATAAATAAATCTTCTGCTACTTCAGTCAATATGACCGGTTTGCAGACTGCACAATGAACTTGTAATGTAAAGCGTTAATTCTTACAAAGGTCTCAGGGTTTAATAACACAAACACTTGTCAAGTTCCAAAATTACTTTATACAGATTATCTATTACTTCTAAAACATAAACAGTTCTTTCTTATAAATGTAGCTTTTCTAAATAATGTCCTAAGTGTCATAAGTTTCTCTTATTTAAAGTTTAGTAATTTAGCCACGAGACTAACAAACCATCCTCCTTAAGGCATTCCGTGGCCCATTCGGGCCATCCGACCGTTCTCTTCTCTATACAGATACATATCTGGTTTTTATACCCTACACTAGACTGTTCCCGCAGACGTATTACTAAGTAAATGTATTTTCGTGATGACAGTTTGACATGAATAATATCTATAAAACTACATTAACAGTTATATAACGCCCTGCTTAATCATAAGAAGAACGAGTCAAATGTAATTAATTAAGGAAGCATATTTGTGCCACAACTTAACCACAAAAAATAACGTGAAAATAATGGAGGATTTCGCAAAAAAAATTTTTTTTTCGCGAAAACATCCATATTTTCACGATTAAAAAAGTTATGTTAACACGAATTTATTTCTGTTAGTGCTCTAAACTGCCACAACATAAAGATATTTTTGCATGAAAATAATGAAAGATTTCACGAAATCAGATTTCGTGAAACGAAAAACAGATAACTTTTCATGAAAGCGTAACAATTTCACGAAAGATGCCAGTTATCTAAAAATTATGGAAGCATATTTGTGCCACAACTTAACCAAATAAAATAACGTGAAAATTATGGATATTTTCGCGAAAAAAAGTTATCTGTTTTTGAGAAAAAAAATCTGTTTTCGTGAAATCCTCCATTATTTTCATGGATACTATATCTTTATGTTGAGGCAATTTAGAGCATTATCAGGAATAAATTCGTGTTAATTTCTTTCTTGTGTAATTTAACTGTTATCGCGAAAAAAAACTTTTTTGCGAAATCCTCCATTTGTTTCACGATAATTTATATGGTTAAGTTGTGGCGCAAATATGCTTCCATAATTAATACATACAGATGAAGACATGAAATTACCCTTGGCTAAAATATTTTGACCGAGATGGTAATTAGTAAACTATGGAAGCATATTTGTGTTACAACTTAACCAAAAAAAAATAACATGAAAAAATTGAGGATTTCGCAAAAAAAGTTTTTTTCGCGAAAACAGATAAATTACACACGAAAGAAATTAACACGAATTTATTCCTGATAATGCTCTAAATTGCCTCAACATAAAGATATAGTTTCCATGAAAATAATGGAGGATTTCACGAAAACAGATTTTTTCTCGAAAACAGATTTTTTTCTGGTAAACATATAACTTTTCATAAGTCTCGAAAATTTCACAAACTTTTTTGTCGTGAAAATATGGATGTTTTCGCGAAAAAAAAACGCTTATTTTTGCGAAATCCTCCATTATGTTCATGTTATTTTATGTGGTTAACTTGTGGCACAAATATGCTTCCATAATTTTTAGATAACTGGCATCTTTCGAGAAATTGTAACGCTTTCGTGAAAAGTTATCTGTTTTTCGTTTCGCGAAATCTGATTTCGTGAAATCTTCCATTATTTTCATGCAAAAATATCTTTCGTAAAATTTTTAAGGTTTCGGGAAAATTGATGTGTTTTCGTGAAATCCTCTATTATTTACATGAAAACTTATCTTTATGTTGTGGCAGTTTAGAGCACTAACAGGAATAAATTCGTGTTAACATAACTTTTTTTTTGTCGTGAAAATATGGATGTTTTCGCGAAAAAAACTTTTTTTTGCGAAATCCTCCATTATTTTCACGTTATTTTATCTGGTTAAGTTGTGGCACAAATATGCTTCCATAGTAAACAAACTATTTGATGGAATCTAGAAAAGGATATTAGTAACTAAACAAGGCTCTTAATAAATATTTTAGAATATAAATGTTTAATACCTAATATGGTGGTAAATAATAAGCATAATTTCCCTATTACATTACAAACTAATTTATTTAAAAATAATTTGAAAATAAAATTGTCACCTTTAAAATCACACATTCTTCAAAAGTATAACATTTCCACTCCAATAAAAATAAACGACGGAAGACGCAGATTTTATCCTTTTATATACAAGTGCAATTTAAAGAGGTGTAGGTGCTGCAATTTTTTATAATGTAATTCAATAATAAAATCAACAGTTAATGGAAGAACTTTTTCAGTACTAAACATCAATTCAGATATTGACTGACAAACGGATAATATTATTTATGTTTTAACCTGAAATGCTTAAAGTACCTACTATGTATTGGTTGCCTAAAATGCACAAAACACCGTACAAAGCAAGATTTATTGCAAACTCTAGTTCTTGATCAACAACTAAATTATCCGTACTCTTAACACCTTGTCTCACAGCTATAAAAGAACATGTCATTAGGTGTTGCGAAAAAAGTTTTTGAAACCACATGCAAAAATTTATTTTGGTCTATAAAAATTCAAATGACGTTTTGAAGAAGCTTAAATCAGATAATTTTCAGGCGTTCTGTTTGTCTTCTTATGATTTCTCAACTTTATACATTTCTCTCCCTCATAATTTAATAAGAGACAAGCTAACCAGTCTCATTGAAAAAACTTTTGCTAGAGAAAATAAAACATTTATAACTTGTGATGAACATAGGGCATTCTTTACAGATGGTTCTTATGATAATTATACTTCATGGACCTGTCAAGGCCTTATCCAGGGGCTCACCTTTATATTGGATAATACTTATGTAAGATTTGGTACCTCTATTTATAAACAAGTAATAGGCATTCCAATTCGAGGTACTTTGATGATTTGTTGAATATAGATAATAACCATTTTCCATCTCTTATTTATAAAATTTATCCTAATGAACTATAACCCATACCTTTATCTGGGGACCATACGCCGCTGAACATGGAATGGTATTAATCTGAAAATACCGTATAGAAGGTTCCATATTCACCGCCATATGCATTCCATCGTTTGGGATGGATCAAAATAGTACTGTTTATTGGTGTAAATATTGAGTTGCGCTCAAACCGGGGCTAGGCGGCGTGGGTAGAAATAACCATTACCATTACTGCCCACGAACAGGCTTAATAAAACCGAGCCTGCAATATTTTCATATGTCGTGGTCGAGGGTCTACAAAGTTCCCTTTTCATCTATTTTAATAAAGCTAACACTTCAGATAGGAAAGCAAACTTTCTTGATCTTAATCTTTATATTCAAAACGGATACGTCACTACTGAAATATATGATAAAAGAGATGATTTTAATTTAAATATTGTAAATCTTCCGTTTTTAGACGGCGATGTTCCTCGTGCAACATCTTACGGGGTTTATATTATATCTCACAGCTTGTTCTCTTTTCTAGAGCTTGCAATGATGTTAATGACTTCAATGAACGTAATCTTTGCATAACAGAAAAAACTTTTTAAAAAGGTGAAATATGCATATCAGGAATCGTCACATTCAGAGAAAACAGCCTCCCCAGACAGCCAAGAAGAAGAGAGAGGGAAAGAGCATAGATTAAAACAAGGTTATCGGTTTCACAAATTAAGGAAAACCTTTTGCAAGTTTTGTCGCCGATACCCAGATTAAATTCAAAAATACAGATGCAGTTTAAAATCATTTTGCAACGAGGTATTTCACAGCCAGTTTCTTACGGAGATTTAATTTATAAACTTAAGAAAATTGAAAGCAATGTTAATTGTTAATTTCTCCCAGTTATTCGTAAAAACCATCTGTAAATTCAAAAAGAAAGGTTACCAACATGATATTCTGCAGCGCTCTGCAGGCCTGGTGCTTAACCCGTCTACAGTTGATCAGTATACTTACCACTTTGGTTGCACGAGGGTGGCAGGGGTTTAAGAGTTTATGAAGGTTTATGGGTAAATCTTTTTCTTTTCTTTAAAGAACATATAAGATCGATTTGTTTCTTTTATCCCTGTCATCGTGTTCTTGCTAATTTGACTTCAGATGCTCTGGTCTCTGTAAGATCATTGAGTACTCGCCCTTTAAGCTTTGCAATGCTATTAGCTTCTTATGTTATATGTGTTCGTGTGCTTTTGCATGCAATGTTGTTGAGCTGTTGGGTGAGTTGAAGTTATTTAACCAAGACAACTTGTACTTGTTTTGTGATAGGAGAAACGGTTGGGGAAAGTGTGAGGTTGGTACACCCTAGAACCTGGTTTAAACCCAAAATTGTTTTGCCACTGACCGTTCCAAGGCGGTAACCCAAAGGGTTCTCACTTTCGTTAATTCTTTTGTGGCGTCCATATTGAAATTTATTATTGTAATACGATGCTCTCTCCCTTTCTTCTGCTTGGCTGTGTGGGGAGGCTGTGTCTGCTGGATGTGGCCATCCCTGATATGCATATTTCACTTTTTTAAATTGCGGGATTCAATATGTTGAAAACACGTTTTAGTCAGCACTGTTCTAAAATAAGAAACAATAATAAAATCAATACATATTTATATAAACATTTTATACAATAAGGCCAAACTTTAAAACACGTAAATATTCAACCTGTTGAAAAAATTATATTTCATGAAAGAAATTACAAACACCTTATCCACTTGGTTTAAATGATAATATTTATCAAGAAGGCAACATTTCAAAAACAAAATCCTGATTACGACATTTTAGATTTGCTTCAAATAAGAAAACGAAAATCGAGGTCACACGGGATAAGGACTAATGGTAACATCAAAAGGAAACCACGTGTTCAATGTTCTACAGTATTTATGACCTTCAAAATATCTTAAAAAATTCTGGTAGACACGCTATGCTGTCACGTTTGGCTTCTCTTTCTATTTCAAGTTTACAGAAAGTTGATAAGGAAGCCGATGATATTGTTATAAGAACTCATCCACTTTATGAAGTTGCTAGCCTTACTCAGTGTTACACTCGGCATGTTCTCAAACCACACATTGACTTGGGATCTGATCACCAAAGACATTTTCTGAAAATTTCGAATAAATAAAGGTATAGATTTTATTGACCTTACAAGAATACACTCAACCAAAGTTCTAATTGGTCACTTTTTTGTCCGTATTTTTATAAGAAAGACATTGAAATCACACTTTATTTATGATTATTTGCCAACAACAGTCTTCAATTTTAAGCTTTAATCTTGTAATAATTGACTTTAGAACAGTTTGGCGAGAGTTATCCTTTATTTTGCTAAAAATGCATTTCTTGCATAAAAAGGTCAAGCAAACAGAAACTTGCTCTTAATTTCTTGTTTTGTTTTAATAGGACCTCTCATTAGTAGGAAAAACATAAACACTTATTAATCAACAGCATATTTGTTTAAATAAATCCCCTTCAAAGTATCCAATTTTAAAATTACCTGCCTTTCAATTAAAGACTGTTCTAATTTTGACCCTCCGGTGTAATTATATGGTATTGGATTAATTTAAGAAAACAATCAAAAAAGATTAAAAAGACATTTGAGAACTGATTTCAAGACAAAACAGTTCTTTCAACAACATCTCTTGACGTAGGGAAGAAACGAAACTAGCACACATTGTAAACAAATACAATTGATGACCATTTAGAACTTTTGTTGTGTGTATTTAAAGATAAAACAAAATTACTTCGGATATACAGATTGTTGAGAATACACCAATATCTTGAGACTGTTCCAATTCAAAATTTTGCCATTAACCTGCCGGTCACATCGTAACAGGTGAATGTTAAATTCTAAATGTTATCAAAGACTTTAGATCTACAATTTAACAAAAGGTCCGAAATATAGAATTCCATCAGGCATCGACTTTAATACCTGTCGCGCGGAAATTGCAGGGTCTTTAAACTCTTTTTGCAATAAATGGTGTAAACGAGAAAATGCTGAGCCTAATGCTCTTTCAAACTGAAATAAAAATATTCAAAATAATTGACACTCGTATATCCTTCTATAAGAGAAACATAGCTTTATTACCACCTCGACCTCGTTTTAGCTTTAGTCATTTGAAAAAGGGTATTCAAGATTTTCACAACAGATTTGTTTTAACACCTGCTGATAAGGCTGCAAATAATGAAATAAAAGTGTGACGTATAGACTATATTAATGTTAAAACTGAAGAGCTTAACAGCACTAATGCTTATACACTGACTTCTTCATCTGAGAGTGATATTGTTAATGCACACACTCTACAAATTAAAAAATTTAGAATCAGTGTTGAGCCGAAACAACTACTATGTATTGGTTGCCTACAATGCACAAAACACCATACTAAGCAAGATTTATTGCAAACTCTAGTTCTTGTACAACAACAAAATTAGTCTTAACATCTTGTCTTACAGCTATAAAAGAACATGCAATTAGGTATTGCGAAAAAGTTTTTGAAACCACATGCAAAAATTTATTTGGTCTATAAAAAATTCAAATGACGTTTTGAAGAAGCTTAAATCAAATAATTTTCCGGTGTTCTGTTTGTCTGCTTACGATTTTTCAACTCTATATACATCTCTCCTTCATAATTTAATAAGAGACAAGCTAACCAGTCTCATTGAAAAAACGTTTGCTAGAGATAATAAAACATTTATCGCTTGTAATGAACACAGGGCATTCTTTACAGATGGTTCTTATGATAATTATACTTCATTGACCTGTTAAGAACTTATCCAGGCGCTCACATTTTTATTGGATAATATTTATTTGAGATTTGGTACCTCTATTTATAAACAAGTAATAGGCATTCCAATGGGTACTAATTGTGCACCCCTTGTTTTTATACTGTTATGAAAGATCCTTTATGTTATATCTTTCTACCGAACATCAAGATGATATTATTACCCTTTCAATAACACCTCTAGGTACCTTGATGATTTATCAAATATAGATAATAACCATTGTCCATCACTCGTAAATAAGATTTATCCTAAAGAACTACAACTTAAAAAAGCGAACACTTCAGCAAAGCAAGCAAACTTTCTTGATCTAAATCTGTCCATTGAAAATGGTTACGTCACTACTAAAATATATGATAAAAGAGATGATATTACTTTTAATATAGTAATTTTTCCGTTTTAGACGGCGATGTTCCTCGTGCAACATCTTACGGGGTCAATATCTCACAGCTTGTTCGCTTTTCAAGAGCTTGCAACGATGTGAATGATTTCAATGAACGTAATCTGTGCATTATGGAAAAACTTTTAAACCAGGGTTACCGGTATCACAAATTAAGGAAAACCGTTTGCAAGTTTATCGCCGATACCCAGATCTAATTCATAAATACAGGTGCAGTTTAAAATCACTATTGCAACAAGGTATTTCACAGCCGGTTTGTATGGAAATTTGATTAAAAAGATATTAGACAATGTTAATTTCTCCCGCTTATTCGTAAAAATCATATGTAAATTTAAAAAGAAAGGTTACCGACATGATATTTTACAGCGCTCTGCAGGCCTGATGATTAACCCATCTACAGTTGATCATTATGCTTACCTCTTTGGTTGCACGACGGTGGCAGAGGTTTAATAGTTTATGAAGCTTTATGGGGAAATCTTTTTTTTTTCTTAAAAGAACCTAGAAGCTCGATTTGTTTCTTTTATCTCTGTTATCGTGTTCTTGCTGATTTTACTCATGGAGCTCTGGTCTCGGTAAGATCATTAAGTACCTTCCCTTTGGCTTTACAATGCTATTAGCTTCTTATGTTTTATATGTTTGTGTGCTTTGCAACATTGTTGAGCCGATGGGTGGGTTGGAGTTATTTCACCAAGACAACTTGTACTTGTTTTGTGATACGAGAACCTGTTGGGGCAAGTGTGAGGTTGGTGCACTCTAGAACCTGGTTTTAACCCCCAGTGGCAATTTGTTTTGCCATTGGACGTTCCAAAGCGGTGTCCCCAAAGGTTCTCTTCTTCGTTAATTGTTTGTGGCGTCCTGTTTGAATTGACATACTCATTAAAAAAACATGCTCTCTCTCTCTCTCTCTCTCTCTTCCTCTCTTCTTTTTCGCTGCGTGGTGAGGCTGTGTTTTTTGAGTGTGGCGATTCCTGATACGCATATATTACTTTTTTGTAATGCCGCAGTGCTCGGAGATTGTGCTCGTTTCCCTTAACATATTATTTCTTCGAAACGATGTATTAACTATTGGCTTAAAATTTTGTCGATGCCCTCTAATAGATATGCGAAAAAGTGCTTTGCTATGATATTACATTACGATAGTTTAGGCTATTCGGATCGGTTTTGGTTACATTTGGAAAGCAAAATCAGTTGAAAATTCGGTATTGTTTCTTCCCAAATATTCACAAAGGTTAAAGGATCAATATATGCAACAATGGTCAGAAGAATGTAAACAATACTTAAAGCTTAAATAATATTGCTTGATTAAAACAAATTTAAAGCTCGAAAGGTATCTCGAAATAATTGATATTAAAAAAGTTAGATTCTATTTTTCGTCTTTTAGAACATCATCGCATTCACTTCTAATAGAAAAAGGCAGACATATTGGTTTACCAAGAGAGCAAAGAACCTGTTTCTATTGTAATGATAAATTGAAAATGAGTATCATTTTATCATTGTATGCCCATTTTATAAATCATTACGAAAACGATATATCGATAAGAAATATTTTATAAATCCAAATCTTCATAAATTTAATATTCTTATGTCTTCTCAAAACGATCAAACTATTAAAAATTTGGCATCATTTATTTACCATAGGTTTGTTCTCCGTTCAACTGTTGTATAGTTCACTTAGCTCATTAAGTATGTCAGGTGATGTTGTATAATGCATATTGTCATGGTTACAAATTTATATTTGCATTATGGCGCTTGTTAAAATTCAATTAGTTTTTTCTATATTATGACGCTGCTGTATTGTTGTTAGGTTTTATTTTCTCGCTCAGATACCTTGATTTTCGTTTCGACAAGACTGAGTGAGTTGATTGCCCTTATTGGCCTTATCCACAGACCCCCTGTGGAATAGTATTACTGATTCTGCCAAGCTTCTCTTCAAACATAACACTTTGTTTATAATTTGCTTTCATGTAAAGCTGGTATAGCAAATTATATTTCTCTATTTACTAAGTATTCAACTTAATATTTCCTTATCTCGAATGTTATATTATGTAATGTTAAATGTATTGTGAGATCACTTGTACTGAAATAGCTATATCATGTTGTATTGATGTGTTTGTGTTCGGACCGGAGGCCTACATCACAATAAACTATTGAATCTTTGAATCGTTCTAACATGTTATATGTTAAACGTCTCGGTTATGATACTCTCGGTTAAGATAGTTATTATCATTGATTCCGCAAAACCCAATATTCTACACTACATTCTAGCAATAATCATTGATGTCGCAATATTCGCTATTCTTGCAATATTCACCACACTCTCAACTATATTCATTTATCCCATAATATTCAATATAATTATAAACTGGTTCTGAAATCAGCAGTTTTCACTATAATGCATTATTCGCAGTTCTTTAAATATTTATTGACCCGGAGGTTTTTAGTTATCTCGTTCTAACAGAACTCACTAATCTTGTTTTTAAAAGCTCACCATTGACAAATTGATTTCACAGTACTTACGTATAGATTAAGGTCACGAAGATATAATTGCAATTCAGTATAATTCTTGGTTCTCAAATTTCTGTTCTTTCGACAAAGTTTGAAACCTTGACAGTAAATTAATGTTTTTAGCAATGATCAAATAATATTAGCTGTTATCGCAGTGTTTACCGATTCGGGCATTTTTACAATATTTAAGCTTTTATCATAATATAATTTTTACACAAAGTACACAAAGTATATGACACACTTTAGAATTCAAAGAAATATGTGACCTTGACATATGATCGAGGTGGATTGAGAATCGTTCGAAAAATAGTAGTTTAAATAAAGTTAAAATCAATTTCATCAATATTGTAGTTTACCTAAAGTTAAAATCAATCAAAATACATTTGTAAGCAATAAATATTTTATCAGCATTATAAGTGCTAGACTAATTATCAAACCAGTCCCATGATTTCAACTAATTACTTGAATTATATATTTGGAAATATCATGAACATTTATTTACAGTGTACATTTTCTTAAAAATGACTTAAGCCAACTCCTATACCGAGACAGACGCATGCTTTTTTCAAACCTTCGATTAAAAACAAGCTTTTTAATGTTTTTATTTATCTCATTTATCCTTGATCTATTTTATAAATCTACTTACATGCAACCATTGGACATGTGTTTGTAGAAACGAAGTGTTCATTTTGAATTAGGATTAAGGTTGACAATAGACAATACCAATAGGCAATTAAAGTAAAACTTCAAAACCTTTAATACAAAGGGGATTTTTAAAATGTTCGAGGTTTCCATGGAGCTCGAGGTTTTACAATGTTTGTAACTTTTTGCTATCTTCTATACGCCTTTCCAATAAACAGTTTCGCAGTCCTGTACGAGTTACTTCCCGTGACCAGATATCAAACCAAAACGAGGCTTCACAGGAAAGCTGAACTGTCGGACTATGGCTTAAGCACATAAGGCCTAACATAATCCATTAAATTTCAGGTGTGTAATCGTCGCCGCCGGTCGAAAATAAGTTACTGGTCTGTTATTCTAGTCAGACATTTTTATTTTCACTATTTGTTAGATATTTGCATTTTTAATATTGTAAGAACATGTACCCTTCTTGTTGATAGTGGGCAGTATGAGACGCGATTCGGATAAACGTGAGTGTTAATGTTACGAATTTCTATACAGCATTTTCATCTTTATGTATTTTATACTTAAAATTATATTTAACTGGTATGAAATTCGCAAATTGCTAAGACTGGTAATGTACTATACTCCGGAAATTGTGACATGTCAACATTCGGTTACAGTATCTACGTTATACTTGTATTCATCTATTACTTGAATTCATCGTACCGTTAATGTTCAACGAACAAATAATTTTGAATTTTTGAAAACGTCACGTATACTTCACAAGCAAAAATACGGTACGATTGATTCTGTCTTGAAATTATGAAGGATCAATAAGGTTATCTGATTGTTCGTTTACGTAAGAGTATCATTCATAGAATAAAATTCAAGGATTCTGATACTGGCTTCTAATAAAGATGGAGATGCCTGCTTCAAATAATGATGGGAACATTTATATTAACATTAAGACTGCTAAGGTTTGAAATTCTGTCATTTTGGCGTAAACGCTCAATCGCTTGATTGAATATTTATAAAATGTTCTGCTAAGATGAGTTTCTAATTGATGTCTTATGGTTCTACTTGTCGTATTAAGGATTAATAATTCATATAACTGCTATATCAAATACTTTTGATACCCGATTCAGTAATTAATTATTTCGATATACTTATTAAATGGGAGGTGGAGGTACATAAAAATGTAAACCGATCTCTATTGGTCAGTGATATCTTCTTCTTAGTAATTGACAGGGGACCCCTTGTGCGCGACAAATTGGCATTTTTATGACATGCCGCTTTCAAAATCAATCGCAGCCGGCATGTCAGTAGTTGATATGACACGCTAAGCCGGAAACGACACTCAATTTATCCGTGGATAGAACACAGGCTGTTAGTTTAAGTCGTTTAAAGTAAACCTTGGCGCGAGGAATGACTTGACACTTTTAGTCAAATTAGATTTGTTGTTTTATATATAAACTATTCTTGATAAAAAAAAATTAATTACGCTGATGTGTTATTAATAATTCAACGATAAACGAGAAAATATATTTTAAAAAAGAAATTTCTTGATGAAAAACGAAAGTTGTAGGTACATGTTCCCTATTACATTAATACAGCGAGCAATACTTTTTCCTGTATAGTAGTCACGTGACTGAATAGGGGAGGTAACCGAAAAAATCACCGAATTATTGGAAAGGCGTATAATACCATTCTTTTTTAAAGAACGATCGAAACGTACAAACTTTATCACTTATGATTAAAGAAATATGTATCATATAATCATGATTTTTGTTCGCGGAGTTAGATAAAACAACATAAGTTTTCAGAGAACATCGATCGCATTAAGTTGTCTTTAAATATAGCCACCTGGGGTATTTAATTTTATGAGCCAAGTTAAGCAACTCTAAACGAACATAAGCTCGAATGTCCAAATTTTGACAGAAAGTAAACGATATTCGCTAAAATAACATAATTCGATTTCATGATGGCATTCAATATGACCGATTATGACGTCAGAATGCGTTTGCATTATACACATATTATGAATATTGCATCTGCTAATTCACTGCAAATACAGTGTGCAACTGAACGACTGATGTAAGTGAATAGTCTAATTTATAAAATCCTAAACCTTTGACAAAATTTCGGCCGCGAGAGCACGTCAATTCAAATATTGCAATCTTAAAAAAACTACTAAGAACTTCAGCTGTCAATGTCGAAATATTATAATATACCAAGTGACATTACAATGTCGTGCACACACAAAATCACTCGCTACAGGTAGGTTTTTTTGCTAATTTCTCTGTGATTTTTTGATCTAGTTTGATCAAATGAAAAGCATCGTACTCCTGTTAAAATGCGCGACATTTAACTTTTAATATCAGTCAGACGCCGTTTAATCTATAATTCAAAGACATTTCAAACAAAACTTTTCAACACTACTATTTCAGAATATACAATTATCTGTTACAGCTGTACTTGGTCAGAAATCTAAGTGAAATTTGTAATTTCTAACAATAGAAAATATGCATTAAAAACACTCAAAACTTCGTCGCCCGTGGTAACACAGGTCGCTGATCACTTATCTCAGTGAAAATCAGTGATCCCTTGCAAATTATAAGATAATATCAGTGCTGAAGAATCTTTTTCTATTTTGAGTTATGCTATCACCTTGTTATAGGCATTCCAAATAAACGGAAGCCCATTGGGGCCGTTCTGAGAAAGAAGTTAGGAGACAACAATCCTAAGTTAGATGCAACTTCTAAGATCTTCGATCTTAGGTATTGATCTTAGAACTCAAAAATTGAATGTTCGGGACGAGGGCGGGATGGGCCTAGAAAAAGATTGTGTTTCAATTGTCCCTATATATTTCTATGTTTATTTATTGGCTGAGCTAGCAACAGCCAATCTCGGAAGAACGAAAGCTTTGATCAAATAATGAGCCTCACTCAAGGTACAATCCAAGCATTTTTAATTGTAATCTCACTTACATTTTTCAGAAGAAGATTTTTTTAAGTCAAAAACTATAATTGGTAACTGTGCCAAACATACTTCTTGATGGTATGGCATTATTTAAAAAATAACTTTGAAAGAACGTCAACTGTGGAATATTCCTTTCAACTATTACTGAAACTAGACTTATGGTTTCGGAGAAGAGAATATTTTAAAATTCTCGTTTACTGTAATGTATTACTAAATGTATCGGTTGCCAAATAAATTAGAGTTCTTGACTAGACATAATTCTTGGAACACTTCTCAAAGGTTGTCACTTAAAGGAACAATCTCGCAAACTTGCATCAAAATCCGAATGACAATTTTGAGCAGAAGAAGATGTTTTTAGCTTCCACGATGTATTTAAGATGTTAAGCTTATAAACCTGGGGCACATTCATTTTAACACAGATGGTCATGGTTTTTCTAATGTTGAAAGAGGTCCGCTAAATAATAAACTTGACCGAATATCTAAGCTCTGAGATTTAATGTTCTGGAAAAGGGATTTTGATGATAACACAGACAGACGGACAAAAAGAGACTTAAAGATAACAAGCCAGCCTCCTAGTCAACCAGCCAACCAGACATTCAGCCTTTACGGAACATTTGATTTCTAACCTTAGTTCTAAGATCTAGCATCTAAGTTTAAATTTTTGCTTTCTTAGATCCAACTTCCTTGATTTTTTGTTGCTTTGGCAACTAATAGATTACCATAATAATATAAGGGAAAATTGAAAAAAAATCTTCTACAACCTACGGAAGCCCATTAGGGCCATTTTGAGTTAGAAGTTAGAAGGCAACAATTCTAACTTAGATGTTAGATCTTAGAACTTAGGTCTTAGAACTTAGAATGTAGAAATCTCTTAAAAGCGGGGGACACCATTTGTTTTCAAGAATATCAACAGCGGCAGGTAGACATGAAGGTCGACAGCAAGGGGTGAGTTATAATTCATTGATGATATTTTCACAAGAATTCTATCCAATCGATAGTGTAATTTTGATCTTGAAAGTATATGTACCAATAAATGTTACAGTAGGTCGCATTAGAGGTGTTTTGTGTGATTGTTAAAAGTAGGTGTTTCTAACTCCGCTTCCCAACATTCATTCAGTTATTGAGCTTTATATTTAATATGTATTAATATGTATTATTAGGCTTTCCGATCCAACTGTTCTAGATGGTCGTTTATACACAGGGGCTCCCTGTGAAAATAACCCAAGTATCTGTCGCTTGTCTTTGTGTTATAACCCCCTTTGTCAAAATTTGGAACGATATTTAAAAACGTATCATGAACTGTCAGTAATTGTTGTATAATAATTGATACTATCTGGTTTCTATGGAGTATTATAATTTTATTATTTTTCATATTGCTGTATTTTCTCTTTTATTTCTTTTCCAGTCGACAAATATGGTCACTAAATGGGAATGGACGTTTTATATTAGGCTGCCTGTTATTACGCCAGTAACTAGAGTTGTGATTAAGCTGTCATTCTCAGAGGGACGTATTTTTTAAGACTAGAACTTATGAAGCATTACTTCTTCTATAGCATCATACAATGATATTATTTTGTTATTATATATTGTGCGTGATAGTAAACTAAGCTTGCGTCAACTTAAGCGTATACTGAAAGCCTACAATCTTGCCAGACGCAAATCACGTACACCTGAGTTTAAGAAATCTAGAGGAGTGTGTTGGTTATTGTTCGATGTGGTAAAAGTACTAGACTGACTACCGACTTGTGGTGTCTGTAATAAGAAATCGATAATCGATCTCAAAGGAACTAGTGAACACAAAGCACACCTGTTGGGATTACTTAGTAGACATAGGGTCCAATGGTGGATTTCATTTTGCAAGGATCTACTTGCCGTAAACGTTTTGGATGCAACAAGTCTTATACACATTAAAATGCCTCAGATATTGTTTCATGGATTGATCCAAGCAGAACTCGGAATGACAGCTCAGCAGTGGAACGCTCACAATATTCGAGGCCAAAAGAATTTTGATATTACTTGCGGAAGACACGATATAATGTATTGTGTACTTGATGGTGGACATAACTATGGTCATCATGTTGATCAAGAGGACATACAGATATCCCAGAAACTTTATGGATCACCTATTAGTAAACGGCTTTATTAACGAAACCGAGGATCGCGTTCGAGTGTTGTTGTTGGATAACAGAAGGCCTTTGACAGCCGACGTAGATTGAAATTTTACCGATGACTGAGATGGTGATTGAGATGATTGATTTTACAGGGACTTACAATGAAAGGAGGTTTCGTAAATCATATCAAATAACTTGTAGCACTACATAATTTGTGTGATTACTGACCATTCAACCTGTTTAGTCATAGTCGAAAATAATATCTTTTTTGTGCTAATTGTGCTCATTTTCAGAAAACTTATTAAATTGTCGGATACTGCTTGTGGTTATCATAATATAAGTATATTTAAAGAAAATGTTTTGTCTTATATAGTATTGAAATACCATTTGCTACAGTTTCCATAGGTGACAAAGAGGCATAATTCTGCAACAATGTTTAATGGTGTGACCTGCTCTTGGCTCCAAATTGGGGTCATCTGTACATATATAATGGATCGCATAACTAAATGAATCTTTACAATACATACAAAAAAGCTATAAAACTATGTTATTACTTAGTTCTTAAATTGTTAGAACTTAGACATTAGAACTAAGTTCTTAGAACTTAGACATTAGAACTTAGGCATAAGAACTTAGACATTAGAACTTAGGCATAAGAACTTAGACATTAGAACTTAAGTCTTAGACTTAGATATTAAAACTTGGACATTAGAACTTAGACAATAGAACTTAGTTCTTAGACATTAGAACGTAGATATAAGAACTTAGACATTAGAACTTAGACAGAAATTTTCAAAATATCGGTTATGCTTTTCAAATATGAAGCTTAAAGAAGGAAAAATAACTCCATTCTTAAACATAAAACTTTATTCAAGTAACAGTTATCTTCAAAAATGCAACAATATACTTATCTCATTTATCACTTATAATAATACCAAAACCTCGACAAGAACTTGTCGATGGCATACCACCGTGCCACACTCAAGAAATAATTAATGCTTTGTAAAATTAAATACTATTTATGGCAAAGTTCAATGTTATCTTCAGGTTAAATATTCAAAGAATAATTGCTCAGGGATTCCTTTGTATAAACAGGAATAAAAAAGGTCAAGAAATGTTAAAGTTATGGGAATATGAGCCAAACAGTTCAAGAAATACTCAATTTTAGTTTCAAGAAATAAATTATATATTATTTAAGATCACTGTCATCTGTAGGTAATGGCCAAATTATCCAAGTTAAGGAAATGTTTTAAGTAGTCAAGAATCGTTAAACTTTAATGGTCAAAAACAAGAAATACTCGAGCTATGTTTTTTTTTAATTTTTGGTAAAAAGGCGTTGAATAACATAACCACTGCTACAGATGAAGTTGGATCATCTAAAGCAGCCACTTATTCCAACTGCTACCTGTGAAGTTAGATCTTCAAAAAGAGCCTCTAAATCAAGTGTAATGAAGCCATTCTTTCTCGTTAATGGCATTGCATTAGGCCAAGTAGTTGTCAAATAAAAAAAAGAAAGAAAATCATTGTATGAATTGCTATTCAATGAAAGGGTGTTATAAAACAACTTTAATGCATTTTCCGTTTGATGAATAAAATCCCTTTTTTTGGTTGGATTGAGTATGTATGTTTGTCACTTTATGCCATTTAATCAGCCCGAGTAATACAGCTTTGTTTCTCAGACTGAAACTGTCGTTCTATAGATTATTTTGTTTCATCATCAGTTCTTTTCTCATCAGGTTCCTACAAAGCAGAAAACATGTTTTACTTAGTTGGGATAGATTGATAAAACGATCATTTCCAATTACCTATGTTACACTTTCAATGATAATTTGCTTACAGTCATTTTGATAACTACATTGAACTGGTCACCTCACCTTTTCCCTGGTTACTGAAGTCAGCTGTAGCTTTGAAAGTCACTGGTCGCTAAGAATACTTTGATGGTATGGAATTAATGGTGGCTTAGGAAAAGCAATTGTTTCATTAAATTCAATGGCCACTGAGGAAAATTGATGGATGCTATGGGTGTCACCTGTTGATAAGGAAAATCAATGGCTACCTGGAGTAACTTATTGGCTTGGGAAGTCATTGGTTGATATAAAAGTAAATGGTTGCAAATGAAAAAAAAATGGTTGCTAGGTTACTTGGGTGACATTGACATTCCCTTGATTGCAAATCCTTTGGTTTCCATAGCAACAACTTTAAAAAAAGAAATAATCATAGCAAATTAAATAAAAATCAAGCCGCTTTTTTGAAGAAATGAATTATTATTATAACCTTGAAAGAACATTAACCGATATACAATTCCCATAACTTTTTTTGAAATTCAAATTCAACTTATGGCCTAGGACTTTGTCAGAAAGACAAATGGACAAATGGACGAACCGACAGACAGACAGACAGACTGAAAGACGGCTTAACAGCCTGCCAGCTAGCCAGCTAGACTAAGTTTGCCTTGTAACTTCTAACTCAGAACGGCCCTAATGGGCTTCCGTACAACCGATCTCCACTGCCCTTCCTTAACGGAGAATATAATTTCCAAAGTCTTAATCTGAGACCTTAGTTATAAGATCTAATATTTAAGTTCGAATTGTGGCCTTCTAACTTCTAACTCAAAACGGCCTCAATGGGCTTCCGTACAAATATAAATCGCCTTACAATTCGAGTTTAACTTTGAATGCGTTTCTGATACTAGTGTTAAAGTGGCGAAAATATAAACACATATTGACACTTCGGCATGTTCGGTGTGAAATTAAAATATCGAATAAATGGTAAAATATTTAAAAATACAAAAACAAATAAATAGAGATGTAAAAACCCAAATCATTTATCTTTAAAGATTATTGGATTTTACAGTTTTCAAAAGTGTATCGCTGTTTATACCTAGAAATCTATTGTAACTTATGTATTAGCTCTAAAGGTGTGTTTCTATATTTTTGGTATTTTACTCAGCCACAGATTAATGTGATCACATTGTAGAAAGAGCATTGACTTTGTTTACCAGACGTATAAAACATTGCAATTTGGTAGAGGTTTCATTTAAATTACCCTCGACCAAGAGTAATTTAATTTTTATAAAAACAAAACAAAAAGGAATTTGCCATCAGATGGGTCTATATAAAATAATTTATAAAATATTTCAATTAAATTATAGCAATACTTTAACATAATCTGGTGCTATGATCAACAATTTCCATTTTCTTCAAACGACCTATTTTCATAAGATGTTGGCGGGAAAAGGCACGAAGCAATGGACGTCATAAAAAAATATGTAACTCTAAGGACATTAAAATTAGTCAAATGAAAATTGTACTAAAACATAATTAGGAACACGCGATTATTGAAAACTAAGAGTTGGTTTAAACGAGATTAACATAAGTTAGTGCCCAATTACTCAATGACCTTGTTTCCTTTCAAGCAGAATGAATATGCTAGGTAATAATAACCAGAATATGGTAAAATTCCTTATCAATATTTGGAGTCATAAAAATCTTGAATGTACTATAGCCGTTTTGGAAACAAGTCTTTCCGTCACCCTTCAAGATAGTGTGTTGCTTTTTCCCCCGAACACTCAGGTGTTTGAATTTACTGGATTAGGTTTATATTTTAATATTGTTTTTTATTTTGTGTTTCACTTTGTTTTTCTTATTGAATGATACTCCAGGACCAAGGCAACTTTATTACTAAAAAAGTAATATATGCATATCAGGAATCGCCACACTAAAAACCACAGCCGCCCCGCGCAGCGAAAAAGAAGAGAGGAAGAGAAAGAGCATGTTTTATATAAGTACAATGTATGTCAATTCAAATAGAACGCCACAAACAATTAACGAAGAAGAGAACCTTTGGTGATACCGCCTTGGAACGGTCAGTGGCAAAACAAATTGCCACTGGGGGTTTAAACCAGGTTCTAGGGTGCACCAACCTCACACTTGCCCCAACAGGTTCTCGTACCACAAAACAAGCACAAGTTGTTTTGGTGAAATAATTCCAACCCACCCATCGGCTCAACAATGTTGCATGCAAAAGTACACAAACATATAAAACATAAGAAGCTAATAGCATTGCAAAGCCAAAGGGTAGGTACTTAATGATCTTACCGAGACCAAGGCTCCTGGTGTAAATTTAGCAAGAACATGATGACAGGGATAAAAGGAACGAATCGAGCTTCTAGGTTCTTTTAAGAAAAGATTTCCCCATAAACCTTCATAAACTCTTAAACCCCTTCAACCGTCGTGCAACCAAAGAGGTACATGTAAGCATTATGATCAATTGTAGATGGGTTAATCACCAGGCCTACAGAGCTCTGTAAAATATCATGTTGGTAACCTTTCTTTTTAAATTTACAGATGGTTTTTACAAATAACCGAGAGAAATTAACATTGCCTTTTATCTTCTTAAGTTTGTAAATTAAATCTTCATAAAACACCGGCTGTGAAATACCTTGTTGCAATAGTGATTTTAAACTGCATCTGTATTTATGAATTAGATCTGGGTATCGGCGATAAAGCTTGCAAAAGGTTTTTCTTAATTTGTGATACCTATAACCCTGTTTTAAAAGTTTTTCTGAAATACACAGATTACGTTCATTGAAATCATTTACATCGTTGCAAGCTCTTGAAAAGCGAACGAGCTATGAAATATAAACCCCGTAAGATGTTGCACGGGGAACATCGCCGTCTAAAAACGGAAAATTTACTATATTAAAATTATAATCATCTCTTTTATCATATATTTTAGTAGTGACGTAACCATTTTCAATAGACAGATTTAGATCAAGAAAGTTTGCTTTCTTTTCCGGTGTTCGCTTTATTAAGCTGTAGTTCTTTAGGATAAATCTTGTTGACCAGTGATGGAAAATGGTTATTATCTATATCAGCATTGGTGTACCGCTATAGAACTATCAAAACATAACCACTTTATTGTTGCAAGCTAGATTACACTGCTCATGTTTGGAAAAATGTACCCTCGCACTTTCTCGAAGACCAGAAGAAACTATGTCACGAATAAAAAGAAGCAAAGTGGCGAAGATGAGATCGCACAATCGTGAAGATGCGAAGGCAAGATCGCAATGTCGCCATCATCACTCCGCTCCAACAGATATAATATGTATTGACGAATAGAGAACCCCGGGAATGATCTAATTGGACTATTTGCTATATGGGTTGACATAACAGTAACATTATCTGCAGAAACATGCACCACATATTAGTGCATCATCAGGGAACGTACATATTCATCGCTATGTAAACCATATAGGAGATTTCTTTGTACTCATGTTAATGTCAATGCCAGTATGACTTTCTGACAAAAACTGACAATAAACATAATTCAATGTTTAATGTATATGTATCTTGTACAAAGTAATGTTACATTTTCTGAATTCCCCTTATGCTTCATGGAGCGCCCATTTTGAAACCCAAGCTCTATTCATTAAGCTCTTGTAAGTTCATTAAAAGTCTGTCTGTGCTAAAATTTCACATGCTGCCAGGGAACTGATTCAATTTTCCAATAGTGCTTATAGATTTAATGCAGATTTTCAGATTTACGAAGCATTTTGCTATGAAATGCAGAATTTCAAGATTTCAACACAAACCCTCGTATTTAAGTCGCTATCAAAAGTTTCTTATACCGTCTACCATTCAAGGAATCAACGAATATGTGCAGAATTCATTAGGCTTTTAAAGTCAGTCGATATTTCTGTCCAAGATGTAATCAAAACTAGCGAAAATGAAAAGTACTAACACCGCAGTCAAAAATCCACAAACATAACGTGTCTCATCCTGGATCTGCCATCCGCTCCTGGATCTGCCGGTTGACTTGCGTGATTTGACAGTGACATAAGACAATATGACAAAGTCCATGAACACTGAGAAAAGGAAATTTTGAACGAACCAATCGTTACCATTGCCGCTTTTCGAATACAAGAAGAAAGGTTTTGACGATACAATCGATTCGTTCACGTTATCATGAAACAAGTTCCGACTTGCGCTATAAATTATGAAACAAAACATGATATACTTACACATAGTATAAATCGTCCAAAGTCCATGATCGTATAAACGTTGATGTATTTACAGTAACGTAATTACTGTCTAACAAGCCGTAAGTTTTGTCCCAATGTCTGTAATTGTATGTAACCTCAATATATTATCTTAAATATGTTTTTTCTCTCATCCATATAGCCCCATTTCCGCTGTAAACTCGGTACAAATGTCATTAATGGTTACAAACCACCAATTCAATTTCCATAGACTTCCATTTTAACTTTTCATCAATTTCTGAATTTACTATTGGCTTAAAATCTTACAGTTCTCAAGAGAACCCACCTAGAGACACCGTCAAATACCAATTCTACCGTAGCATGACCTATTAATTTTTTTCGGTGCATCACCCCAGTCTCTGCGGAACTCTTGTTTTCATTCTGTCAAAAATGATCATAGCTATTTTTGAAGTTGAATTGCACTTTTTTCATTATCAATTTCATACTATTTGTATTCAAATTACTACAAAATCATTATATTTTATAAAAAAAATGTTCTTTTTAAAATATTAATTTTCATTTTCTACCAATCACGCTTACTTCCTGTTACTGGTCCGCAAATTCCCTGCACAAAATTATTTAGAGGCCTGATCACCAATATTTTGTGGTCTATAACCTTAATATACTTCTTTTTGGCGATATGTCCCTACTCTGAGCCCGTAAGACATTTCAGAAAAAATGCAAGTAGACAGATATTACCTTTAAATGTTTCCAATATTTACTTAAGTCCTGTTTACCTTTACTTCATTCAAATATCGAGTTTTGGTGCAAAATATACATCCAAAAATGTTTAAAACATTTTTACAACCTAAATACGATACCTGCCGCCAAATGGCTACAGTAAATCGAGTTTGTTAATGTCTGGTACATATTATTACAGTTAGGTATTTTAGTATTGTTAGTGTAGATGTTACTAATAGACTTTTGCGATATGTCATGAACGATTTTAGGGGGGAGGGGAGAAAAGCAGGCAAAAAATATTGGTTAATAAATAATAAATAGTAAAATACAGAAGCTTGTTTGTGCTTTTCAATGCCGTCTATTGAATAAAGGTATACATGCAGTACATGTATTTCCCTTTTAATGGTATAAGTAATTGTCTTGTTGTTTTGACAAGTATAATGAAATCGTTTAGTGCTGTTAGGCCATTTGAAGACAGCTGAGCACGATACATTTAACTGTGTCAATATTGAGCTGCGCTCAATCTGTGGACAAAGATATGCGTTTCCATTATTGCCTAAATCAGACTCAGTCAAACCGAGCTTTGCTGCTAACTCTTCCAAGACAGTAATCCATTGTGTTTTCATTTTTTAAATTGTTTGTCTATAAAATCATGCTCTCTTTCCTCTGAGATGTTGAGAAAAACTTTGTTTTCTCAATGTAACTGTTCATTATATGCCCTTCTCACATTCATTTACTAGAATCTGACGAGGCAAGAACAAGGTTGGCGCACAAGACAACCGTGGTTAAACCACAGGTGGCAATATGGTTTTGGCACAACCGTTCCAATGCGATTAGTCATCCGCTTCTGTTTTGCCAATTGTTGTTGATACACTTCGTGGGTATTTTGATATAATTTATATATTTGTAAAAGTATAATCAGTGCAAATAGCCCAAAAACGTTTCTCTAAGTAAGTGGGTGCTCTGTTCTTAGAACAATATTTGGTCATTTAAAAATAAGCCACTGATAAATACATTTCATAATACATACATAATTCTGATCGCAATGAGTACTCAATCGAGCTTTAAGAACGCCGTTGGCTTTTTGCCAAATGGTTTTAAATAACATCTGATTTATTTTTCTGAATACTGGAATGCTGACTTTTATAATAGACAATTTTTCCTTTATTAAATATTATTTTCAATTTGGCCATACCGTAATCTAAGAAATCAGTTTATCTTGAGAAAATGTCTTTTTGTCAGCGAATTTATTATCTGTATCAGATTCAAATAAACAATACGATTTCTTTGATATGTTTAGTTAAATGAACCTGAAACTGTCACTATAAATGAAAATCGAAAAATTCCACGTCCGATTGTATGAAAACAGCATAAAACCTGCATCAGCCTAAGAGGAAATAAATACACAACAAATTAACATGATGAGTATCATAAATAGTGTTTAACAAGTGCTCAACAGACAGCAAAGTTTGAAGGAAATGCAACCTCCTGAATTATATCAACATAATCCGTTGAATGTTTTATGACACGAGGTGTCTTCAATAGCTTTTAACTTAATATATTTCTTGGCAGCGTAAACAAACTTATAAAAATACTCAATCAAACATTGCCTGCAATATTTTTATATTTGCCGTGTCGTGAGGCTTCAAAGTTCCACTTTCGTTTATTGCATAAATTTTTCTTCACAAAATTCTCTTTTTTTGTGATGCATTCAAATTTACTTATTGCTGTGTCAGTTAGCATGTGTATATTTTGTAATACTCAGAATTTAATAAAAGTATATTAAGTCATCCGAAAAAAATAGCAACGTTTAAGATGAAACATATTTATTAAACTCATAGATGAGATATTAAAGGAATCTTGAAAGCAGATGAAAAACACAATGAATTACCTATTAAATCTGGTGCGTTGTGACTGATGCAATCTATGTTGCAAAAGTCAACGTTACAACAACGGGAGCATACTGGTACAAATCTTGTGTGCAGACTTCGGCTATATACATATCGTTTGGATGTGCATGCCTGCAGAGAAATACACACATATCCTTAACAGAACAAGTAGTCACGTAACGTTATTGATGACAAGCATCTTCCTCTTTGCTGAGATGCAGAAATTAATTCTTCGACAGATGCATAGTGGCGTTTCTTCAACAAGAGTAACTCGAAGACTTTTGGACTATGCAGAAAATGTTAACTTGTGACCTGGACGGGCTCGAATGTTTTGATCTAAGTTGCTGTGAAACAAACGTGACGTTATTGCTCTGTTGTCAACAGCAATTTCGAAAATGTCCGTGCTACTAAACATTATTTATTATCATTTGGGTAAGAGTTGAGAACATTTTGGAGTGAATAGTAACAGATAAATCGGCCATGTACATTTAATGGAAATCATTTCGGTTGTTTGAAGTAAACGTGGAGACCTTTAGGCTTCACACACTTAGACCAACCCAAAGTAATCTCATACTTGAACTTGATAAATATCGATTCATTTCTTATAGCAATAAATTGTTTTGAAATCGACTGAACACAATAGGTTTTCGTTGTGGAACAGAAATTCTCTTATGTCGACTGAAATTGAAAAGTAATGACTGAATACACATATCTTCGATCAAAATTCTACTCAGAACCATTGCTAGTTTAGACTTTCCTGGAAGACAGTCGACTTGGGTCACTGTACTTTCTTATAATAATATCATACCGTTAAATCTGTACAGCCCGTTCCGTAATGATAGCCGTTACCCCATTGGTACTTTTCAATTTTGCAGGCCTGTAAGGAAGAGAAAACATTGTTTTAAACATAGGTAAAACTATTAACAATAACAAACAAATTCGACACTGAATTTGGTAGAAATGCTGTTTTGCAATGTCAAGTTGTATACTTATTCATTTCTATATGTACAAGACACTCGATCTTTAATTAACATTATTTTATGGACCATTTATGGACCATCTACAAATCACAATGATTATGTTTACCCACACCAATGCGTCACAAAGAAAGTGAATATGTTACGTCAGTGTAATCTAGCCGATTTGACTCAGAATTTTTGTCGTTCGCAGATTCTATAATAGTTCTAATATATAATGTATAATGTTTTTAAATATCTTCAGAAAAAATGATGCCTTTTTCTAACGCCTACTATAACAGAAAATGTGAAACGCCGGAAAAGAATGGACAATGAAACATTCAAAATCAACAACTAGTCAAAATGGCGGGTTTACATTATTCTGTCCTATTCTTTACAAAAAAGCTAGTCGGTCTTTAACAGAACTTCATTGTTAAACTATAAAATACTATAAAAAACATTCAATTTAAAGTTTTTAAATCTTTTGGAATATCATTACGTTGTAGCAAATAAACTTACAATCTCCTTTAGTTTTAAATTCTTTGAGATAGAAAATATTATTCTAATATAGATTAAAATATATTCTAAGTACTATAGTATAGTAAACAGCAACATGTTGTCACATGGTGAGAAAAATATACTTAGCAAAAAGAAAACGTACCCCCGAACTAACATTGTCATGAAAACTCATTGAATTTAATCATGTTTTCTTGTTTATAAATAGATAAAAAGGTCAAACGCTACATATTTTTGTAAATCCTAGATACTATGTTTGTACATTTTATACCTTCAAAACAATCTCAATATAATCGTAATTCTGGTCATCTGCTATTCAACAGTATATGAGAAAATACATTTTGACGCTGCAAATAGCATGTCACGGTAGCATCAACGTAACTCAATTATGTTAAAGTTTATGAACGGAATAACAGAATATGGTTTACCTGGTCTGATCTACACATTTGCACAGCTTCACATGTGTCATTACCTCCTTGGTGTGAGCAGTCAAAACACATGGGGCCTCTCTCTTGACGATCAGGTAGACCTGCAACAACTTTAAATTCTCAATAGAAATAAAGTTTAAAGTGGCATGCGTTTGCTGGTTAATAGCAAAAACATTATATTAAAACATAATAGGAGTCACAGCATCAACTTTAACAAACTTGCTACATGTAAAGGCATTAAAAACAATCAAACGAAATAACATGATTAAATATTGGTACGAAATAACATGATTAAATATTAGTTAATGAAATTAAAATGATGATCAGACATACGGAGTCACTGCTGCTATTTTATTTAAAAGCCATAATCTAAAATAATTATAGTTTCAAACTTGTAATTTAGATCAGCTTTGTAACTGTTAATATATTGGACAGTTTGTTGACTAGTAAAATATTGTTAATTAAATATAATAAATTAAATTTAAACTCATAAATAATGCATTCATAATGCATTCGAAAAATAAAACCTGTATCGCCACATCCGGCAGTATTGCAGAAATCACCTTCGCAACACTGTTGGCAATCGACAAGATTTTCTTTAATATGACATTTCTGAAATAATTGAATTTATAAGTCTCTAATGGCATAAGAGTTGTTAAAGGTTCAGACCGGTGTCCTAGACCAAATGTAATGTAAATAAAATGATTTGTTTTGTTGATTTCTGAGAGCTCGCAATAATTATATATCGTCATTATTGTTTTCACATAATTTATTATGTCCTTGCGTCTAGGGTTTAAAACGTTATAATGAATAAGCAAATACTTCGTAAACCCATACTGTCTTCCATTCTACACAGTTTTCTGCTAAATTTACCGTACAATACATGTAATCCTGTCTACTAAACTCTTAGTTTGTAAATGTGAAAATTAAAATTGTTCTTCCTTCAGTGAATCGCTTCTATAACGGAAAGATTCCGAACGTCTTTTGCACTGGCTCTTGACCAGCCGCTCCACCCCCTGCCAGCCCTTACTAATACAAGCTTGTTTCCTTGTAAAAATGGTGTCAAGTCATTGCTGTTATTCCATTCTATCAAAATATGCGAAAATACACCGTCAAAAGCGTAGTTAAAAACTGCATATCCTATGTACGTATATAATTGAAACATGGTAACGAACGGCTCCAAACCCTTCTCCAGTTCGAGGCTGTTTTTCCTACAATACGAAGGGCTCAAACCTAACATCTCTTTTGTTCAACGCATTAGGGTCAGATCTAACGATGAATGTGAAAACTTCTCACTGAAGGCTCGAAAAAAGCGAAATATTCAAGAGAAAATTACAAAATGGGTTTGCCATACAGGTCCATACTAAGGGAAAAGATGCGAGTGCACACACATGTTACCAAGCCGTTTTAGTCTTCAGTTTGTATGCCAGCATTACAACATATATACATGTACTATTGCATTATTGTCTACACGTGTGCAAGAGCATCATATACAATTGCATTATATTTCTTGTTGTGGCATTTTAATTGCTTCATTCATTCAAGATTTCGGCGAGATAATCAGTTATTCTTCAAACTTATTAAATAAGCGAAAACCGCAGAAGGTGTTTACAAGTTTGAATTTAGCGGTATAAATAGAGTCATGCGTTTGACCGATTAATACGCTCTTTCTAAAAAAGCCGGGATTCCGGAAGTCGCATTGAGGAGAAGACTTGGTGGAAAAAAACATATAATACGAGAGCCGTTTTTTGTTGTATTTAACGCGTAATTCAAGCTTTTGGTCAGCCTCTTTGACATTTACTGTTAGACATAACCCTGTTGCGTTGAACCAAACAGCTGCTAGGTAGGAACCCTTCGTATTGTAGGAAAAAACAGCCTCTCGAACGGGAGTAGGGTCTGAATCGGTTCATGACCATTATTCAATTATATACATAGTATATGCATTTTATAAACTACGATTTTGACGTTGTATTTTCGCATAGTTTGATATAATGGAATAATATCAGTGACATGACACCATTTTACATAAAAAACAAGGCCATATAAGTAAAGGTTGGCAGGGGAGTGGGGCGGCTAGTCAAGCGCCAGTGGTCCTTTGACATGCAGTTGCGTAAGATGTGTTATTGACAGCCATAGTCCTTAATTAACCAGTAGGCTAGGTAGGTGCCTCGTACATTTTTTAAAAATATTATTGATTCCAAGATAATTTATTCAATAAGAATAAAATGGAAAATGAAGAAATACTTACCGATCTAGCCATGCATCCTGACCTATACATATGTATGTGTGGACCCCTGGTGTAAGACTGAACAAAACATACCTAATATAAATAAATTAAACAAATAGTGGTTAAACAAGCATTAAACAAGAAAACAAATATAATTAAATTAATAACAAAAAAACTTACCGGCATGTCAGTTATTCAAATATTAATAACCAACTTGAATAATCTCGAACGATGCGTAAAATACATGAAATTTTTACGTTTTTCGTTCATACCTGTCTAATCTAATACTTGATTGGCCAATTATATATGGTGAATGAAGCACTGTTGATAAGTTATTCAGTATCAAACAATTCTTATGATAATTATAAATTAAGGACTGGTCAAGATCTGACTCTGCACTCTTTTCTTACTGGATAAGGGTTATGTTAGATTCGGTACCTCTATTTAAAAACAAGGTTATTTCTATCTATCGAACATTAAGGCATTAAACAACCTCGAGGAATTTTGACATTTGTTAAATATACTATGAACTCCAGGATAATAATGCGAATACTTAAGAGAAGACAGGAAACTTTAACTACTACACTAATAATACAAAAGAGATGATTTTCATTTAAATATTTCACATTTCTATTTGTTCAATGGCGATGTACCACCTGGAACATGTACGGGGTTTACAGTTTATTTTACAAGTTTTATTTTATTTTTTTCTTCTGGAGCTTTAAACATTGTAAATAAGTTTAATGAACGCAATCTTTGTGTAACATAAATACCGGGATATTGGAATCACAAAAGGAACACAAATCTTTTTGCAATTTTTATCGATATTAAGAGTAGTTAAAAATACAACTGCAGTTCACTACTGCAACAATGTCTTTATCTACCAGTATTTTAATGAAATTTGATGTATTTAAAGACAACGCAATATTTGTTAACGTTTTTTTTGCATTTAAACAATTTGTAAATCCAAACGTATTAGTTCTACCAGTTATTTTATTCCATCCTGATTTTCTTATTTATGTTACTCAAGGTGGTCTTTCTCAGTAAGGTCATTGACTATCTACACATTCCGCTTGACCATGTCATAAGTTTGTTATGTTTTATATGTTTTTATGTTTTTTGGGCTTTTGCATGCAATATTGTCGAATTGATTGATGTCCCGGAGTTAATTGACCAAGGCAACTTGTGCTTATTTGTTTATATCAGAACATATTGTTTGGAAATGAATTTGGTTCATCCCAGTGGCAAAATATTATGCCGCTGACAACAGAAGTGATATATACATATAAGGAATTGCCAAATCCAGTAGGCACATCCTCCCAACACAATCAAAAAGTTCACAGGCAAATATAGCACGGATACAAAAATGATCAATTTCAAAAGACACAAAAATAATCAACACAAATTAGAACCGGAGTGTTAACCGCCTTAGAACGGTCAGTGGAAAAACGATTTGTTTCTCATTTTCGTTTTTTTTTTTGGGGGGGGGTCTTTCTAATTTATCATATTATAAACTCAATGCTCTCTTTTCCTCTCAATTGTGTTTTATTTTTGTGGCTGTTCTAGATATGCACGTTTCCTTTTTCTCAAATAAAAGCAGTTTCAATAATTGTCTTCATACGAACACAGTCGTTTGGAATTGATCATCACGTGATCGTCGACGTTTACAGTGCCCTTTTTGACTCCCTTAAAATGATCAATATATATCATGATACAATTATCTAGATGACAAACGTTTCTTTTTTAAACATGTAACTGTTTTAACTTACCTCGTCAGTATGACACCGGATCACTTCATTACAAAACTGAAGATGCAGCATATTATCACAGTCCATACACCATGTTCCATTTCCTGAAATCAAAAGATAATGATTCAACACTGCTGTTATTTTAAATAGATTAAAAAGGAACTTTGAGAAAGCCATCAAACACGACAAATATGAAAATATTGCAGGCTCGGTTTGATTGAGCCTGTTTATGGACAGTAATGGAAATGCATATCACTGCCCAGGCCGCTTAGCCCCGGGTTGAGCGCAACTCAATATTTACACCAATAAATAGTACAATTTAGACCATCCCAAACAACGGTGTGCATATGGCGGTGGACATGGAACCTTCAATGCGGTATTTTCAGATTAATTCCATTCCATGTTCAGCAGCGTATGGTTCCCAGATAAAAGAATAGATTTGTCCTAAACGAGAAAACAATGGGGGGAACTAAAAAGAATAGAATATTGACAGGGGATCTTATAATATAAATGCTTCATATCACCGACAACGCTAAAGGCAAACTTTAAAAAGCAGGAAGTATATCCTTGGTGGTGATTGAACAATATCCAAATCTATATTGGCTGGGAAATTTAAAACCAGCCATCTCAAAACTGGCGGAAATATTAAAACAAAGGTAGGCTAATTATAGAAGTACTATTAGCATAGTACATATTTTAAGTATCGTGCTCATCGACCTTCAAAGGACGTAATTGATAACAGCACTGATTGAATGTACGGAGAGACTTTTTACAGCCGCGACACGGCACAAACAACGCTACTGTGATATTGAAACAGATTAAAAGGGAACTTTGAAAGATTTTGATTTTAAAAGGTATGCTATCACGAATAAAAGCCAGCTGCATTTATTAAACACCTATCTTAAACAGTCAGTTTGAATATGTTTTAAACTGACATTTTGTTTTAATTTATACCTGTCTTAAACAGCCGCCTATGTTAAGCAGCCACTTTGTGTCCCTCCCTTGAGTGACTGCTTAATACAGATTTGACTCTATAAACGAAGCAGTAAACGATGAAAAAGCATGAATTAATAGTTAAAGAGGAATTTCAAAGCATGACTAGCAATAAAATAGAAATAGTAATTAAATTCGATATCTTCAGAAAGTGTATATCTTGTACATAAATGTTTAACACCATATATAAAATAAGGCCAGGCATCAAATCGACCATGCCACGGAAAATGACGTTTTTGGTCACATTCTCCTCATTCGCAGTAACTACTTCTACATGTATGTTTGAAAACAATTAAACGTTACATATTATTTTCAAATTATCACATTTCCATGATTTGAAATTATATCGTACACGTTTGCAGATTTTCTGATAAAGTCTGCTGAAAAATCAAGCTATTTCGCATATGCGAGATTAGAAATGAGATCTGCTGATACTGCCGAGGGAAGATGTTCCTTTCCAAACAGTTATAGTTATATACATGCATACGTTTTATCCATGAAACAACTTTATTTAGTTTATTTATCTCCGAACTCATTAAATGCAGTACCGTAGTAAATTACTAAGAATATATCTCATTCATAACAGCGCAAATAGGTCATATGACACATTCTTTTAAGGTGTACACGCACGAGTGTTTTTCCAGCACCGGTAAACACACTAGATTAGGTGTGCAAGAAATTAATTCTATCAGTAAGTAGACGATGTGCCAAACCACTACATGTAACTCGTATGTGTATGAAAAAATCTTAAAAGTTATAAAATATTTTTCATAAATTTCGCTCACTGCTGTCAGTTTTCTATCAGCAAAGACTACACTCGTTATTAACATAATGTTTATATTAATTCGATGAGGTTCTTTAGAAATAAAGCCTCATTTATTAAACTATTTCGAAGTAGCGTGAAGTTTATTAATTCTCCATTCAAATATCTTTATCTTTGACACAGAGGATATCTAAACAATATTAGCTGTTACAGTACATATGAGAACGAACCTGATGACTTTATGTTGTCTTCGCGAGTAGTCGCGGCTAAATTACTGTGTGTTGTCGTTTCAAGTGCTGTGGTCGCTGTTTCATTTCCACATCCTTAAAGAAATAGATGAAAAGGTAACTTTGAAAGCCATTTAACACGACAAATAAGACAATATTGCCGGCTCTGTTTGACTGAGCCTGTTCAATGGCAGTAATAGAAATTATGTATTACTGCCAACGCAACCTAGCCCATGGGCGAGCCTAACTCAATATTTACACAGTCAAGTAAACTAAACAGTGTTAATCCAACCCAAGTAGGCAGGGTACAGTTTCGCACTTTGGTCCCGGTCGATTTTTTTTAAATATTTGGGGTACCCTGGAATTTAATGCATTAAAATCATTTTTTAAATCTAAAATGTGAGATTCTTTTTTAATTATGTATAGTTTGTGTAATAAGAAATCTGATAAATTAATGGTGGCTATAATGTCTGGATGGTAGCGTTGTATGTTCTGAGTTGAATAGTAACCGGATGAAAACACAGTCTGCTCGGCTGAACCTGAGAATAATATGACGGTGAGTGATTTCAATGACAAATGCTGAAAAATCAAGCTGGATGGGGGACACTTTCAATCTGCTTGGGGAATTGGGCATAGATAAAATATTAACTGAAAAGGGTTTTATTTCAAAAGTTCCTGCAGGAAATATTTTGCATGTTTTCAGATATGTAGGATTTTAGCCAAATTTTCACTGGAAAAGCAGTTGGTTATTGTTTGCATGAAGCCACCCCCCTCCAACACAGAAAATACAACAACACAATTTTAGCAGTACAAAATTTGTATTTTCAGTAAAAAAGAGTTTGCACGCAGTCCTAGACTCCGAAAGCCCTCTCGGAAACTGTACACTGCGCCCCAAGAGACGGTCTGCATGTAGCGGTGAATATGCGTTTTTCAGATAAATACCATTCTATGTTCAGTTATCTGGAACTGGGAGGAACTGAATAGAATAGAAATTCAGAGAGGGGTTATGAGAACATATAACATCAAAATCTGTTTTCAAATTGGCTGGGATATTTATTGCACCCATTTTGAAACTGGCCGAAATATTAAAAATATTAAGGGACAGTACGCTTGCGGGAAGTCACACACATATCAAAACATGTGTGTCTTCGAAGTTTTCAAAATAACTTGATGGTTAAAATAGTACATTCGTTCTGACATAGCTCATATTTTAAAATTAATTATTCTAAATTAATATTTGGTTCAGAGGTATATATGTAGTTTCAAAATAAATTAGATATAATACGTTAGATATCACAAAACGTTACCTGTTGAAGAGAGTGACAGCTGGAGAGGATAGCCGTAAGCAAAATCATAGTTCAGTAAGCCATAAATGGTAGCTCCAAATTTTTCAGCGGTGATATTTTTCAATTCGTACATACTGTTGTATGAAATGTTAATAAAAACTGTAGTGAAATTATTTAAAGGCTTCGACACCGTTAATAATTTTGGATTCCATAACGAAATATTTCTCCCATTCATTAAAAGTGAGCTCAGGGTATAATTTGATACTGTTAAAGTAATTGTAGGGTTATGCGATAAAGCATTATCGGTGATAAACGCGTAAGAATTCATAAACTGAGACATTCCTTGCACAGTGGTCATAAAAGGATTTCCATATATGTTCTCATTATCTGCTAAGTACTGAATAACGCTGATTGGCTTGTTGGACTCAATAACAGCCGGATCTGATCCAAACAATACTTCATGCATTGATCCCTGGTCAAGGTACACAGCAAAATGGTTTGTGTGGTTATAACAGTGAATTTCCGTGTTGTCCTCATCAGTAAATATCCTTACGATGTAAAAGTTGTGAGGAAATATAGGTGGAACAATGAATTTTGTAACCCAGTATCGTGTAGGGATCATCTGCTCTACTATAAAGTTTTGCTGTCCTTTTCCCATAGGAATCTGTGACAGAAATGATCCAGTCAACACGGCAACAGGCTTATTGCTAACAATCACAGCTCCACTCAAATCATAATTAGCCAAAACTTGAAAAGTCTGGAACTTTTGCAGCGTCACATTCTGGAACGTAAAAGATGATCCTGATGTTTTGTATTTGATAGACACGTCGGTGTTACTCTCTGCACCAACAACTAGTATTGAATTATTGTAATTCGAATAGGAATGGTATGACGCTGCTATATAACGTGTGGAAAGCTCTGATGTTGGGAGAACAAGAAAGCCCTCCGTATCATATCCACCGTAGTAAGCTAGAACGGAAACTGATATACTCCCGTCGGAAGACACTTCTATTCCTTTAAATTGACGACCTTCCTCGAGTATATACACGTTTATCTGTCATCGTTGTAGCAGACGACGTCATTCGCCATCTTTATCCCACTATGTCAATGAACAGCGAACTTAAACATAATGCGCCGTTTTTTTATTCTACTATGTTTCAAGCACGTTTATCTGTCAGCTTTGTAGCGGACGGCGGGATGCACTAATTTTTCATCCCACTATGTATTTGCATGGCAAGCATAAACTTGTTTATCTGTCAGCGCGTGGCAGCATCTTCATCTTGCGTCGCAAGTTTAAACACGTTTAAGGTGGAATGTACCTTTAAAAATATTTTCAAGAAAATAGTTGAATTTGGTATCAAATGAAAGTTTGTGATAATCCTGATACGAAATGGATATTGGTTTTGACAGTTATAAATCCTATCACTGTACATGACGTCGCAAACAACACCATCTACGCACGTTTTTGACCGTCTGTCAATGGCCGTAAAATCGCCGTATTTTTCATTTTTGACCTAAAATAGTGACGCATAGAGACAATTTAACCAAACAGAATGATCACATTAGTGATTTCCTTCATGCTGATAGGAAAAACATGATAAATTTCTTTACAATTGTTAAATTAATAACAAAAATGGGATGTTTTAAAATTTCGAGTTTTCATCGATTTTTCACATTTAGAGTCCAATTAGAAAAAATCGGCCCGAAATTTTTTTTTGCAATTTTTTGATATATTCAGGAACAATATATTTTCAATTCCATAGGCAATTTTCAAAAACTTTCACCGTCGATTTATTTTTCGATCGCGATTTGATGAAGTACACCACACGTCGTATTTTGACGCCGTAAATATCAACGTTCGCGATCCCATTATTTTGATAATTAAGTAACGTTCGTTTTTAAGAGGAACACATGAGATTCGTAATTCAAAAAGGAAATTTTTCGTTCATGGAAATTCATTTATGGCAAAATCTCACTAAAGTCAGATCTAACAAAATGTTAGATCTGATGACGGCATGCAGTCACCTTACACAAGTAACAGCGGTTTTCACCGATTACTATTTTTAGAAATTGTCGTCACAGGAAGGATGATTTATAACGCTCGCAAAATGATCTAAAGATGCCATTACATTAGAAATGAATGCAATACTACATAAACATATAAATATATCTTCAGTAGAAATGTCTTACGCAGACTGTCAACACTTTCCATAGATTAAAATACTATTTTTACTTTCACTTTTGCGATTTTGTAGGCGACAATCTGATTGGTTCAAAGGGTTAGTGATAAAACCACGTTTTTGTTACTCGTCTTCAGATCCTGATAGCGTAGCGGTTTTCAGGATATGATTTTAATCAGATTGTTAATGGCACAGTTTTTCGTCCAATTCAAATAAGTGCATGCTATTGCCAAGATAAAGACCGCTTTTATTTATTCTATAGTCTATTCCAAAAGAAAGTATGGACTTAGTTTTCGGTGATTTTTTTTACTGCTTTTCTTAATGCCAAAATATTTGGTATCAAAATTGAGATTATATCATTTAAATTCTAAAGTTAAACTATCTATGTCTATTCCCAATGTTGATACCAAAACATTTAGGCATTAAGAAAAGCAGTTAATGAGCAATCACCGAAAAGAGAGTGTGCACTTTCTTTTGGAATGGAGTATATATAAACTATAGAACGTAAACGAGCTCATAAAATTATTTAAAAAAAACAAATTTTGTTGAACCAAATGTGTTGCATTTGTGATCATTTAAAATATGGATTACCGAAATTACTTTTTAAATTCAATGTGTAAAACTGAAGTACGTAGAACGGTACGCATTTTATAACCTAATAAAATAATCTGTACAACAAATAATCAATAAGATCGTTCAATACTGTTGATTCTGTGTAAGTTCGCCTTATGTGTATTTCGTATATGTGCATGATGCTCTAAATCTAAAAAAATGTAAAATGTATTTACGCATTTGGTAAGCTATTGAAAAGGTTTTGCACCTAGGCCTAGAATACGACCCCCACCCCGTGGGAAAACATTGTCGCAAATCTGGGTTGCTCATATCAAAATATATAGCTGGTCGTCAGTAACATGGACTTATCTAGACTGAACAACATGCGCTTCTGCCAGTTCGCCAAGACCGGGTAAATGGTATCAAACAAAACCCTATGACGATGTTAACGCGCAATAATTTGTTGCAGCATCCGTTGACACAAATCTTAGAAACTCTGCCACTTCGTCCTGTTTGTCGAAAACTTGACAGTACTCTTTTTTGCACATAGCTTTCAAAACTAAAACAAAAAGCGTGTTTGTAAATAGAACAAGAATAATAATACATGTAATTGAAAGAATGATGTAAAAAATATGAACAATGTTTCCAGAAAACTGTATACCATACATGCACAAAAGAAATGTGGAAACACATTTGCAAAATGCAAGTGACATAACTAAAAGATATTTGATCAAAGAATCGATAATCATATGCATGGTACACGTATAAATGCGTGTCATTATTCCGTCACTCGCCGATGCAAACGCATAACGGATGACATTGATAATCAAAATAGCAGATTCTTTAAAACACAATTTTCTTTGTGGCTAGTCCCATTAAATTAATGCGCCGGTAATAGTGAACCAACGAATCAATAAATAAATCAATCAATCAATTGATTGTTACCGTGTTCTAAGTGACAAATTATAAGAATAGGTTCCGATGTTTGATTGAAATTCCAAAAAAAACGTTTTGATGTTTGATTCAAATTGCATATCGTTTTCTTGTGTTCTCTTGTGGTTTTATTTTAACGCGATCCCAAAATGCGAAAACAATTGTGTTTTAATTGTCTTTATCTTTCTCGTCCTGCGCATATTAAAATTTGGTACATAAATAATATATATTTGCCAAAAAAGTTTTTTTAATATGGAGTTTTTTTATTTGCAAAAAGAACTCTGTTGTCTATATTTAATATGAATATATTAAAAACTACTATTATTTCTTCTTTTAAACTAGCGCAATGTACTTTTATTACAAATTACAAGCAAATAATACATAAAGGGAAGTAATAGCCCGACCGTCTTTAACTGACAAAAAAGAAAAGAAGAATTCGATGCTTGTTAAATTCATCAAGTTTCTGGAAGAAATCTGTAACCCTGGTGTGAAATTGAAATTGCCGACTTCATGTTGAAAATAGATGTGAATCATGTTGAACTGACGAGATGTGAGTGGTCATTTATCTGTTTGACAATTTAGAATGACATTACACAGTTTGTGAAACTCAGTCCATATGTATGTACGTACTTGCGTCAGTGAAGAGCTATTACATTTATCCTTAAATTTCATATTGTGCGAAATAGTTCCTTCAACAAAATGTTTATCATTGTCTCGGCTGGAAGATATTAAAACAGAGGACAAGATCATTACGTATTTATCAACATAGGATTAGGCATGAAACGTTTAACGGCACCGACAGTTTATAAAGTCACGTGGCAAACGGTGGTCGCACGGGGTTGAAACATGATTTATTTTGACGGCCGTGAGTTATTATTCCACCAACTCTTGAGTTTTTTTTTCCAATGATAAGCAATCTTTTATGTTGGTAGTGTTTTTTCTAATTAAGGAAACTTAAGCCATAAATATCTGTCACATTTGAAGTAAGATAATATTATAATTGTGACATTGCATGCTAAAATTCATTAATATCGTATCTTTAAAAGGTTACTGATATTGTTTTAGATATGTAATTCGATGTGTATATTGCATTAATTTTGAACTTTGAAAATGAAATACAATCATACGGAACATATTCAGCCGCAATTTATTTGAAAATTTATTTGCTCTGGTTCTAAAAAACATTTATAGGTTTTATCTAATTAGAACGGAATACAGCTTTTATTTCATCAATTTTGATATGAAAACTGGCTTTTAAATTTCATTTGTGTATCGTTGTTTTATTTTCAAAATTACAAATCAAATCTGAATTTTTGTAAACGTTGTTTATCCAAAGGACTGGCGTCAACAATCATATACAGCATAACGAAACGTAAACTTCGATATTTACGGCGTCAAAATAAGACGTGTGGTGCACTTCATCAAATCGCGATTGAAAAATAAATCGACGGTGAAAGTTTTTGAAAATTGACTATGGAATTGAAAATATATTGTTCCTGAATATATAAAAAAATTGCAAAAAAAATTCGGGCCGATTTTTTCTAATCGGACTTTAAATGTGAAAAATCGACGAAAACTCGAAATTTTAAAACATCCCATTTTTGTTATTAATTTAACAATTGTAAATAAATTTATAATGTTTTTCCTATCAGCATGAAGGAAATCACTAACATGATCTTTCTGTTTGGTTAAATTGTCTCTATGCGTCACTATTTTAGATCAAAGATGAAAAATACGGCGATTTTACGGCCATTGACAGACGGTCAAAAACGTGCGTAGATGGTGTTGTTTGCGACGTCAGGTAAAGTGATAGGATTTATAACTGTCAAAACCAATGTCCATTTCGTATCAGGAATATCACAAACTTTCATTTGATACCAAATTCAACTATTTTCTTGAAAATATTTTTAAAGGTACATTCCACCTTAATCGAGCATCAATAAATTACAGAGCTCATAAACTGTTTACTAATGAATCGATCTTCAGCATCTTTATCATGTTACGGCGTCGCAAGTTTAAATCGTTTATCTGTCAGCGCGTAGTAGCCTCGGGCTATCGAGCATCAATATTACAGAGCTCGTGAAATATTTACTAATCAATCGATCTACAGCATCTTTATCTTACTATGTTACGGCGTTGCAAGTTTAAACACGTTTATATCTCAGCGTTGTAGCAGATGACGTGTGCGCTATTTTTATCCCACTATGTTATTGCGGTGCAAGTTTAAACATGTTGATATATTTATAGTTGTGCATTCGATATGCGTCTCCAATTATATAGTCCATTCCAGCTGCAGTAACTGAGAGGAATACACCGCTTTACCTTTAGGTAAGTTGATTTTAATTACACTTCGCTTCTTCGTTTACGGAGATACATATAGTTGATAACCCGTATACAAGAGCGAGGTTTAAACGCATTGTTACTTTGGCAACGATTTTTGTCTGTTTTATCAAGCCACAAGATCTTGTTCGGGTTTATTAATTGATTATAGATTCATAGATAATCACTTTCTTTTTACTCTCTTTGTTTAAAACTGAATGATATATTGGCAGATTTAGCCTATTAAATTTTTTTTCAGTGATAAATAACCGTAAAGCGCACATGGCGATTTCAAATGTTTTGTAAAATGTTTTGTTTTTTTTTGCTGATAAGTTTTTCTTTCAAGTGATTATCAAGTTATCTATAATGTAGTATAGCGGACGACCAGACTTACGCTGATCAACCCTTCCTGCACAAATTAGCAGTAATAGGTTATTTAACATAACAAAGACTAACGTACGCTTTATACAAATTTTTATTTTAGCAGTATAATTATACAATCGGCATAAAAATATGTACAACATGACAGCTGTTACAACACAAAAATATATTTAGAGTTAATGGTTAAAGTTTATTACAACGATCATACACAGATTACAGTAATAATACAAAAAACAATATCAATCTAAATCAGTAGCTTTTATCCAGCTGTTAAAAGTCCGTGGATAATATTTCCACTTCACAAAATATTGTTTATTGCGTCCTTTCCCTCGAGTTTTTAACACTTTTTCCACTTTCCATGTCTGATCGGGATCAATGTTTACTTTCTGCAGTTCACTTCGATAAAAAGTTCCCTTGATGTCTTCTTCCCGTAAATCGCGTAGTCTGTAGATGGGTAATGTATCTCTGTGATAACGTTTAGATACTTTAAACACTTCACCGGAGTATGTTTGGTCGTATGCTCGGGTAAACACGGTTTTCAGATGACTGATACGTACATAGTCACCTACTTTAAATTTGAATGTTTTAAGTTTTGTATTCGTCTTTCCATTTCTTGGGTTTTGCGCAAAATAAGTGGCTAGTCGCACTTCCTCTTGATTGTTGTCCTTGACATCGGCGGGTCTCATGCCAATAGTTCTATGATAGGTATTGTTGCAATTATCGGCGATGTCTTGTAACACAGGTAAATAGGCGGTCGACTCTTTGTACGCGAAATAGCGATTGATTCGAGTCTTTATAGTTAAAATTGCCCTCTCTGACGTTGATGCTTTTGTCTCATTTTGGGTACTAGAAAATAAGTAACTACCTCTTTCTTCATGAGATTTTGTACTGTCTTTGCTTTAAATTCTTGACCTGTAAATAAATAAGAATGTTTTGTAAAGCATTTGTCCAATAGTTACAAAATGAAACAATATTATAACAATAATGTTAACAAAAATATCTTCGAAATAATTAGAAATATATTCCAATGAAAATATTAAATAAATGATTTATTTAATAAAATCATAATCTGCATAAATATACCTTTGTCAGGGATCAGTTTGTCAGGTGATCGTTTTGAAATGTCGAAAATTTTCCTGAACGCTTTAGCTACTTCTTAGCCCGTTTTGTATTTCAATGGTTGTAACCACACGTACTTGGAGAATGTGTCTATCACCAACAAGATGTACTTGAAACCTTTGTTCCTGTCAACAAATTTCGCCATATCGATCAAGTCAGCCATCCACAAATCGTCTCTACCCGAGCTTACAACGTGGTTTCTTTGAAAGCGCCTTCTAATAGGTTTATGTAGACTGTAGGATTCTTGATTATGCAAAAATTGGCGTATTCTGTGTATACCAATGTTGAATTTTCCATCGTCTTTCACCACTTTGTACAGTTTTTGTGGACCGGCAAACCCAGCCGGATGTTTAGGATCATAATATATTGTTTTTAGATAATCCTCCCAATGCGCCATATGTACAGTACCGAGTCCACAACACAAATAAATGACACCAATCAACTAGTAAGACTTTATTCATCTCCTGAGTCACTCTTTTCATCTGCCTCTTCCCTTTAACTACTTTCGTCATCAATAAATTCAACGTCAAATAAATCTTGAAATGCATTTTTATGCTTTCGCAGCACTTTTGTTATTGCAGAGGTTGTAGTTAAGCCTTTTGAAACTGATTTTTCTACCTGAACCATGATTTGCTGATGAAGCCCATTGTTTCTGAATGGCAATATGTATTTCTCTATCAAAGTTTTATATTCGCTGAAAAATTCTCTTTCGTTATGAGGCTGTATGCGCTCTTCAGTCATTTCTTGTGCGTCGTTACCTTTTTCTCCATCTTCAACAAATCTATTGTATATTTTCTCGAATTTTTCGTCGTTAGCTTCCCTGGCTCTTTTCCAGAGTTGTTTATACGCCTCATTATCTTCTACAGAATCATCTTGTTCACTATCACTGGAATCGTTGTATTTTCTTTTCAATCGGTCCCTGTGTCCTTTTTCAGCCATTTCTGCACAAAATGTGTTTTCTTCTCGTGGACTTCCTTCGACGTGATCTGTCTGAACGCTCGCTGAAGAGTGACTAACTACTGGTAAATAATCTGCTTTTATAATTTTGATGTTAGTCACGTGATTAACATTATTTACGTGTCCGTCACTTTTATTTTGTTCCAATAAAGAAACTGTATAGTTTAATCTTTCATTTTCTGGTGTAAATGGCTTCAAACACCAGTAGATATCCATATGGTAGCTTAGTGGCTTTTATAAACATCTTCATGAATGTCTCGGCATGCCCAGGATACATTCGCCTCGCGAGGGTCATCACAGACTGCTTATCTATAGGATTATTGAACAATACAAGGTAGTGACAGCTTCTTCTTTGTGTTGGATCCTTGTTTCCAAATAAATTCTGGTTTATTGAAATTACCGATAGAGATCTATGGTGGGATCCCTCTGTTAACAAGTCGGTAATACGTTTATCCTTGCCAGCTTCAGAGTATAAATCATCTAAAATCAGTAAGTTGTTCATTCTGGGGTTAAAGAAATCATCGTCCTCCAAGTCCACGGGCACTCCTTGTATAAATTCTACTTGTGGTGATACTGTTCTTTGTATAATATTGTATAGTGGCTGCCATCTTTTGTAAAGCCATACGATCCGTTGAACAGCTGACTGAATTCTTGTACTATGATTCTGCAGCAAGTTCTTTACAAATGTTGTTTTTCCACATGCTGAAAATAGAATAAATTTCATATTTTGTTTCGTATAAATATTCGAATTTATAATTAATTAAAGCAAAATAGAGGAAACTATATTGCCTTACTCTTCAGATTTTTTTTTCAAATTCAAATTCGCTAAAGAAACAATAATAAAAAAAATGTCCAAATAAAACAACTTTGGAAAAATAGAACAGAACATGTCTTATGATTTTAAATATTTCAGTAGCGAAAAACAAAGTTAAAAAATATACCTGTCGGTCCAGATATCATCATTGTGAAAGGATGTTGAAACATTATGTCTGTTGTGCTTTTATCATGTTGTGGTAATTGCAATAATCCCTGATCTTGTGGTTGTGATGGTATTCCCTCATGTTGTGGTATTGTTACTATTCCATGATGTGAGGGTAGTGGTGGTGGTGGTGGTGATCCAGTGTGTGGTGGTGGTGGTGGTGGTGGTGGTGGTGGTGGTGGTGTTCCAGTGTGTGGTGGTGGTGGTGGTGGTGGAGTTGCATTCTTGATTTCCCAGTGCTTTTTTCTAGCATGTCTTAGCATTGCATCTCTCCTTGAGAAGTCTTGATGGCAGTCTGGACATTTTGTACTGTACATGTCGTCGCTTCGGCGGCTAACACAAGAATGGTTAATGCTTTAGAAAACAGATATTTAAGATACAATGTTTGTATCAATTTACAGATGTATCATCCAATAAAATCAGTTCTTATCAAACTAAGTGACCAATCATTTCTAGTAATATCAATCACATGTGATCAATCACATATATTAATCAGTCGGATGAACTGTATAAAAATACCGTTATAATGTCAATTTTATATTCTTTTCCTCAGATATTAACCTGAAAGGATGGTTAAATATCAGTGCGAAGAATGCGGGGCTAGTTTTGCAAAGCTCAGCCACTTGCTCCAGCACAAGAGAACTGAAAAACATTGAAAAAAGTATATCTGTGAATCTTGTAAGAAGGTTTTCAACAGAAAACACAACCTAGAACGTCACATGAAGAAGCATTAGAACGGGAACAACCAGCATTGTCCAGAATGTTTGAGAGTTTTTACAAGGGAAGATGCCTTGGATGTTCATTTGCATCAACAACATGGCTAAGGTGCGGTTAATCGAGAGAGCAAATTCATTAAACATCGTTATGAACGTCAGATGATCGAGGAACTGCAGGACGCCCAATTCAACATGGAAAAGATTAGTGAGAGAAAAATTGAAAAGTTTAAAACGGCAGAAACCTATTCTAACATATATGTGAAGGATATTGAAGTAAGGGATCTTCCAAACGTTTTGAAATACTTAAAGAAACTTTTTCAATCCATTATCGACAGACTGACGAGGGAAATACCTTCAAATGATTTGGTTAGACTCTCGATCGATAACCCCGAGTTGGACTTTCCAATAGTACTACCATTTATGCGAAGATCGGCTCTGACGGTGGAACGACTATTCGGAGAAATTGAACGAGTGCTACAGTCTTACGAACAGTTTGTAGTGGATGAAACGTTCGGATTAGAACTAGTACACGTTCATACCGCCTCCGGATCAGGCCACAAAGAGAAGTTCGTGAATATTAACAAAATGATGGTAAACAAGCGAAGTGTTATACAAATAAAAAACGACGATTCTTTATGCTGTGCACGCGCCATAGTAACGGCAATAGCCCGTATTGAAAACGATTCGCGATGGCACAGCATTCGCAGAGGCTTCAAGATACACAAGGATCTTGCGGTAAAACTACACGAACGAGCCCACGTACCACTCGGCAAGTGCAGCATTGATGAAATTAAGAAGTTCCAAGAGGTATTACCTGGATATCAAATTCATGTACTGTCAAAGGAACACTTTAACGCCATTGTGTACAGCGGTCCTGAAGGAGGTATACCCGTTTATTTATACTGTCACGATAATCATAATGACGTCATAACATCAATGACAGGATTTTTCAGTAGAAGTTATTTTTGTGTCAAGTGCAAGAAGGGCTACCAGCACAGAGAACGACACACCTGCAACAACCCGTGTCAATTTTGCCGTCAACTTCACGCGGAGAGTGTCGGAGAATGGAAAGACTGCGAAACGTGCAATTGCAAATTTGTTAACCAGACTTGTTTTAATTTACATTTATAGAAAACAGAACACGGGAAATCAATCTGCGATACATACTACAAGTGTCGTCTCTGCAGCCAGCTTATAAACCGTTCCAAACATAAGTCGGCGCATGTATGCGGAGAGATTTACTGCCATACGTGTAAGGATTACTTTCCTGAAGGGCATCAGTGTTACATGCAACCGGTTGCTGACGATGATGATCACACTACAACTGATACGTCAAAAACTAAAAAGGAAGCTACCTATCTATTCTATGACCTCGAGTGTACTCAAACGACTCGTCTTGAATGTCAAGACGGCTACTTTCCTGGTACGCACAATATATGCGTTAACTGCAAAAAATCATGGTGTGAATCGTTTGAGCACCTACCGAACCTTTGTGTAGTACATAAGGTATGTACAGTGTATATATACAAAGACTGACTTCTTTTTCCAGTTGTAGTAATTGAATGAAAGAGTGTTTTCTGGACGCAATACCATGGACATGTTCTGTAAGTGGCTCTTCTCGGGCGAAAACAATGATGCCACTATCATCTGTCATAATTTTAAAGGCTATGATAGCTATCCAGTTCTGAAGTATCTTCATGATAACGCCTTTTTGCCAGAGGTTATTACGAACGGGTCAAAGTACATGTCGATCAAAGTGCCCTTGTGTAAGATCTGATTTATTGACTCCTTAAACTTTATTCCCATGGCATTGGCTGAAATGCCTAAAGCCTTTGGAGAAACGGAGATCGCAAAAGGGTATTTCCCTCATCTATACCATAGGGATGAAAACCAAAAGGCTGTGCTTAATCATCTGCCTGATATAAAATATTATAACCCAGATGACATGAAACCCGAAAACAGATCCAAGTTTCTGACTTGGTACGAACAACATTGCAACGATCATTTTAATTTTGAATCTGAGCTTGTGAGATACTGTCGCTCAGACGTCGACGTACTGCGAAAATGCTGCTTGAAATTCAGGGCGTTGTTTATAGGCTTAACTAGGAAAGATGGCAATGAAGGTATAGACCCTTTTGCAAAATGCATTACCATTGCATCTGCTTGCAATCTGGTATTTAGAAGCCTCTTTCTTGAACACGGAAGTATAGGCATTATACCACCGCATATATATCGACCAGAAGAGAAGCAATCTACCATAGCCTACCAATGGCTGTCCTATCTGGCACACAGAGACAACATAAACATCCAGCATGGTCGAAAGAAAGGGGAAATGCAAATTGGTCGGTACAAAGTGGACGGCTTTTATGAACAAAGCGGTCAGAAATTTGTGCTGGAATTCCATGGCTGTTTCTGGCATGGCTGTCCAAAATGCTACTCAAAGTCAACAATTAATCGGGTGGTTGAAATGTCCATCACTAATCTCTATGCAAGGACCTTAGAGAAACAAAAGTATATAGAGTCGGAGGGATATACTTATATTTCTATATGGGAATGCAATTTTAAGCATCAGCTTTCGAAAAGTCGGGCCATAAAAGAGTACGTCGACTCGCTCGAGCTTGTATCTCCATTGGAACCGAGAGACGCGTTTTATGGTGGTAGAACCGAAGCGTTCAAACTCTACGAAGAAGCTACAGCTGAAAAGAATATATATTATTATGATGTCACTTCTCTCTATTCTTGGGTTAACAAGACCGGGAAGATACCGATCGGTCACCCTGATATCATTACAGACAATTTCAAGAGCATTGATGAGTACGATGGATTGGTCAAATGCAAAGTGCTCGCGCCTAGAGGGCTTTACACGCCAGTATCACCCGTGAAATCCAATGGCAAACTCTTATTTAGCCTGTGTCGCACATTTAGTGAAAATTACCAGCAGCACCCTTGCCATCACAGCGACGAGAAAAGAGCTTTCATTGGAACTTGGGTTACAGATGAAGTCAAAAAGGCAGTATCACAAGGTTATAGAACACAAAAGATGTACGAGGTGTGGGACTTTTACCAGATTTCACAGTATGATCCGGTCACCCAAAAAGGCGGCTTGTTTACCACCTATGTAAATACCTTTCTCAAGGTGAAACAAGAAGCTAGTGGATGGCCCGACTGGTGTGTCAGTAAAGAAACAAAACAGAAGTATATTCAACAGTACTTTGAAAGAGAGGGTATTTGCCTGGACTATAATCAAATACAGGAAAATCCCGGGTTGAGGTAACTGGCAAAACTCATGCTGAACAGCTTCTGGGGGAAATTTGGTCAACGTGGAAACATGGTTCAAACAACTTACGTCACAGAACCAGACGATTATTTTGACATGATGACAAGTGACCAGCAATAATCAAAAACATCCGCTTTGTTAGCAATGACGCAATTCAAATTGATTGGGCGTACCACGACGACTTCATTCAAGCGTCTTCACGTACAAACGTGGTGATTGCTGCATTTACAACAGCACAGGCGCGTCTGAAACTGTATAGTTATCTACAGCCTCTTGGAGATCGGGTCCTTTACTGCGACACGGATTCTGTCATATTTACGTCATGTCCAGGACAATGGAAACCATCTTTGGGCGATTACTTAGGCGATCTCACCGATGAAGCTCCAGATAATGAGATTACACAATTTGTATCTGGTGGTCTAAAGAATTACGCGTACAATTTATTGAAACCAAACAAAAAGAGACAAACGTCCATTTGCAAGGTGCGCGGAATCACACTGAGCTTCAAAAACGCTTTGGACATAAACTTTGATACTTTACGGAGAATGGTAACAAGTAAAGACGAACTGAAGCCTGTGCAAGTCGTGGATGAACATAAAATCACGAGGAATCCCGAAACTTGCAATGTCATTACTAAAACCGAAACCAAAAATTATAAAATTGTATTTGATAAACGAGTGATTAAGGGCGATTTTCAAACACTACCGTATGGCATGTAAATATGAAGACAATCAATATATATATTATATTATAACATGTTACATGTACTTGTATTTATCTATTATAAAAATATTACTTTTTAATATGCTTTGTCTGACTGTATATGTAGTGTATAAATATTAATTAATCTGTATTACACAGAATATCTATATTATAACTTGTTTCAATTTTTCTGTACTAATGCTGTTTAACATTTATGCATGTTTTTGAAAAACTTGTATCGTTATGAATAAAAATGTGACTATCTGCATGATAACCTGTATCACGTACCTGTATAGATCAATTGTTTAGAAAATTATTCATGAACTCTGTAATAGTGATGCTCGACAGCACTTTATAATATGCTATTGATATGTAGTGTTAGTTATGAATAAAATTGAACACGTTATTGACTTTTTTTTTCTTTTTGATCCAAATGAACAAGGAAAGTCTAATGACCCATAAAATAACAAATGTGACGATTAAAAAGTGTTTAAATTTGCGATGCCGTAACATAGTATGATAAAGATGCTGTATATCGATTGATTAGTAAATATTTCACGAGCTCTGTAATATTGATGCTCGATAGCCTGAGGCTACTACGCGCTGACAGATAAACGATTTAAACTTGCGACGCCGTAACATGATAAAGATGCTGAAGATCGATTCATTAGTAAACAGTTCATGAGCTCTGTAATATATATTGATGCTCGATTAAACGTGTTTAAACTTGCGACGCAAGATAAAGATGCTGCCACGCGCTGACAGATAAACATGTTTATGCTTGCCATGCAAATACGTAGTGGGATGAAAAATTAGTGCATCCCGCCGTCCGCTACAAAGCTGACAGATAAACGTTCTTAAAACATAGTAGAATAAAACAACGGCGCATTATGTTTAAGTTCGCTGTTCATCGACATAGTGGGATAAAGATGGCGAATGATGTCGTCTGCTACAACGATGACAGATAAACGTGTATATACTCGCAGCGCATTTACATACAAAGCTCGTGTTCAGTTAAAATCGTTATGCCCAGCGGCCCTAAACATTCCCTCATTGTGTACATCATCCGAGATACGGAATCATAAAGAACATACAGATGCGCTACTGCTTTACGCCTCAATGATTCCGTTTTTTCCCTAAAAAAAACGTACTCAAGTCGCAGCCCTGACTACTTGTATTGAGTAATTCAAGATACAATTACTAGTATATCAACATTTTGTCTAGTAATACAAAACAAGAAAAAACAATGATAAAGAAAAGTTAAAGTTAATATGAACTAAGGCACTGCCTCTCTCGGAATCGACGAATCAAAAGTGATAGATATCGTATGTTTAACAGTAAAACAAAGAAACAAGTCATCAGTTGCAAGGCTGATTGATGGTATTAGAAATATAGACTCATAAAAATCTGGTTAACAAGGTAGATTGTAAAACATCATTCCACAACACCTAAAATTCTGAGTTGGAATATGGTGACACCAATGACAAAGAAAGTAGCAAACCTTGTCATATTCTTTGAATATGTAAGCTTGAAATAAACAAACATACTTTTGGGTCTGAGGACTTAAGATAATACTGTGAGTGACAGTAGAGCAATTTATTGTCCGAATGGAATGAAACATTCAAATTAGTCCATGAACAGAAAAGCAAATACTGAAGGAATCTATTCCTATTTTCTATGGTTCCATTAAACAGTAAATTATATTCAAAACAAAATTATACTGATGGTGTTGTTCCGTCACTGTTCGTCGATGAGGTCTACAGTAAAACGTTTTTTGTATTATTTGATATCACAATCACACAGTTTAATTGTATTGACATTTCTTTTTCTTGATCATTGACATAAACTTCCCAAGCAGCACCTTCTATTGCAGGAATTAGTGGCGGAAGAAATAAATATGTAGGCTGTGTGCTCCCTCTACTGTCTAGAACTGTTAAACTGATCTCCCCACAGCGTTCCATGTGAAGCTGTTTTCCTGAAATATTAAATTCAACAGCCAATAAATTTACTTTCAAGAATAATTTTATAAATTTATTTGTTGACAGTCAAAATTGATTTAAACTATTTAGACACTTAAAAATAAAATTTGTCAAATACATTGATTTTTTATGCTCTGATAATTACTTCATGTATCTTGACTCTTGACTTACTCTGTGGAGACTTTTTTATGACATGGACAACAGTATAGTTCCACGTCAGCTGAACATATTTGGGGTCTGATCTGGATCTAAACTGTTTGTCTTTTTGTCAGAAATAAACTCATAAATCTAAACGTTAGCAGTATAGATCCTGATCAAACTGCACAGATAAGCCTGCTGAACTGGATATACACTGGTGACTAATGTGATAAAGGGTGTATTCATGAAGTAAATGTCAAAAGAAACCAACATAATAACTTTTCACTGGTAGATTCAGTGTGATGTCTCTGTATTAGTTTTATACATTTATGCATCTCTAATGCATGAAAATAAAGAAAATTTATGCAAACCTTATATCTTATTACGATGGTAATGTTCATATTCTGTGCCATTCTGAGTCTACCAATTCTGCATCAACTCTATAACCTTCATTAGCTTGGTGATACACATCTCTGAAAATAAATGTTTTATTTTAAATCATCTCTGATAACTAGTAAGTCAGTTACACAGTACCTTTTGTGGCTTATGAAGATGTACATAAATTGCAGTTGCAGTTAACAGTGAACAATTCATACTGTTGCCATAATTTATTTATTACAGGTAGGGTCTTTTTATAAAAATCACATAAAAGGAAGATGGTAATGATGAAAGATTTCATGCCGCCTTAATTCCTACACAAGATAAGCATAAAACCAGAGTGTTATCACATTTTAAAGACCACAAAGATGTTCCAGCTGATCTGAATCTACATCTCTGACATCTGATCTGGATTTACATGGGCTGTCCATGTGGTAAAAAGGTGTGTCCATGAAGTAGGTTAAGTTATTACCTGTGAAAACTGAAACAACATTGTTTTTATTTAAAAAAAAACTGAACAAGATTATAAGATTAACCCACTAAATAAAGGATTTAATAAGTGACCACAGGGACCCATCATGTATGTACAACATGGTCCTCAGAGATACATTGTGGTGTTTGATTCAGTGTCTGCCAAAAATTTGGCATGTTCAGGTGATGGTGTGCATACATGACAGTGATTTTGGTACACCATAGTAATGTAAAAGAAGGGAAAATTCTGCACTGTTTGTACTGTATATTAAGGGCCTACCACAGTCCTCCCAATCACGTTCATCGATAAAAAGAAAATTATCAAAATCTCAATAATGGCGAAATGCCGTTCAATGAAACTTTGCAGAAAATAATGTTACTAATGTATATTTTGCATACAGAAAGACACGTTAGAAAAGTAAAGAAAAAAAGCTAGACCTAAAACTTCCTTAAAATTCTATTTACATAAATTCACAAAAACTAAGCGATACAAAACATTACTTTACTCACTTTAACGTGAGTAAATTAATTATTTCCGTATCTCATAATACGTAAAAAACACAAACAAATACTAGGAATAGGGAATAGGTCGTTGTATTCAGCGGTAATATACATTCAATTTTTTAAAAGTCTGTATATTCCAAATGCAAGTTGCTCAAAAACTGTCCAAACAGAGGTAGAATCAGTGGGCCTGTAGTGTGCGAGCCGTCCGAATGAAAAGCTGACATCAGTAGCTCTGGTTATTTAGCTGTCCAGCAGACGAACGGAAAACTTTCAACACATCTGGATAAAGCTTCATCTAATAGTACCACTCGAACCTGAAACTAGTGAATGGCCTTAAAAATACCCATATTTCTTACATGATAAATAAATATATTGTTTATGACTAAGAGAAAACACCAAAACTCGAAACACCTGAAACAAAAATACTTTATTATTACACCCATTTTTCGATTTATTCTCTGAAAGTTCTGTTAAACATCGACATCCATTCAAAAACAATATTTACAACCTATAGGGCGGGTGGGCGGGTTCCGACAAGTTTACCACTGAATAGAAACGCCTCGAATGGTGTACACAGATAAAACCAACATTTAAATAGCCTAATCGCACGAGATACACGCACCTTTTCCCTCCACGCTGACAATTACAGTCAAGTTCGTATTATTCGAAACATAAATAATTTCAATTACTCACTTTAACGTGAGTAAATTAATTTTTTCCTTATCTCATAATACGTAAAAAACACAAACAAATACTAGGAATAGGTCGTTGTATTCAGCGGTAATATCGAATCAAACAAAGAGAGACAACTGAGAAAGGCATTTACATTTTATAAAAATAAAATCTTAAATTGTCACAAATATTGTAACGTATGCATGTGTCGCTTCAACCTTTGAAAAGATTGTAATTCATACTATCAACAAAAACGAAAACAAATTCACTCATTTAAAACTTCACCAAATTATTTCTGGAACCATCACGGACATCTCAGCAACTTTCAAAAACAAAGTTAAGCACTTGTTTTGCTAACACCAGGTCTACACCAAAGTAAGTCTCAGGATCGTGTCATCATTCTACAAAGCAACTGAATATTCATAAACCACATAAACTACTTAATTGACACACAACGGCACCAGAGAACGTGTATCAAACACAAATACAACACAGAAACCACGAACCACACATGTCGAACACATATTACACAAATAACACAAGTAATCACAAACCAACGGCATCTGTGTGCGTAAACACCAGACACATTTAAAACATATAAATGTACAAGACGACGACAAGAACTAGCTACATAACTGACACTGCAAACAAACAGCAATAGTTCGTATACAACACGACAACAAAACCTGGCTACAATTTAACTCAACAAACAAGAAAACTGCACAGGCTACATAACTGACACTGCAAACAAACAGCAACAGGTCGTATACAACACGACAACAAAAACTGGCTACAATTTAAATCATCAAACAAGAAAACTGCACAGGCTACATAACTGACACTGCAAACAAACAGCAACAGGTCGTATACAACATAGTTGGCACCGGGGGCCACAGAACAACGGCACCGGGGGCGTGTTATCAAACACATACAACATACTTAGCACCGGGGGCCACAGAACAACGGCACCGGTGGCCGTGTTATCAAACACATACAACATACAACATACTTGGCACCGGGGGCCATACAACAACGGCACCGGGGTCGTGTTATCAAACACATAAAACATACAACATACTTGGCACCGGGGGCCACAGAACAACGGCACCGGGGGCCGTGTTATCAAACACATACAACTTACAACATACTTGGCACCGGGGGCCACACAACAACGGCACCGGGGGCCGTGTTATCATACACAAACAACAACTTTGGCACCAGGGGCCGTGTGTCAAACAAATACAACAATTATAAGCACTGTATAAAAATAGCACTCCGTGTTATCTTGAAATAAAGCATAGACTAGATTCTGAAAGTCCAAAAGGGCTCAAAAATGAGTTGAGGTAGGGCCGACAAGATATACTTTTTATTTTGGTACCAAATTAAAGCCTATTATATGGCCAAACAATCTGGACTGGCCTGCAAAGAAAATTTTATTGCGAATCGTCGGAAAATAAGGGGAGATAACTCATGCCAAATCATACAAAAAAATCAACAAAAAACTGATAAACTCAATGATATGATATATAATATACAGACTTTTTTCTGTCTTCATTGAAACTTTGCCAAATAAGTTGCAAGATGCAATTATAAGTCCAAGGTGAACAACTGATGTATATAATGTGTGAAAAACAAGAGTTATTCCCCTTTATTTTATTGAAAGATAATGTAAATCACTTATGTCCCATTTTCTTTTGGTAGAAAGTGATATTTCTAGTGATTTTTTAACTTAGAGAAAGGACTTATAGCACAAATTCTCTGAAAAAGCTTGTTAAACACCAATAATTATCCAGGTCAGATTATATACATTGAATTTCATTGTTAAGAGCAAGCCATTTATTACAAGCCAGTTTGACAAAATAAATAACCCGTCAGATTACTTCAGTCAGACTGGAGTTATTGCCCTTCAATTACTTATTTTGACCAAATTAGTAATTAAACGGCAATAACTTTATAGTGACTGAAGCAATCTGACGGGTTAACTCCTCCACATTTTAACTCGACAATCTCCAACAAACTTGCTTAGAATGTTTAAGGTAAACATATCCAGTTCAGTAACTAGCAGACAGCTTTGATAGATAGTGTCCTGTAATGGCTGTTTTAACCAAATTAGGACTGTCCAATGCCCCAGTTTGTCAGAATGCTGTGGCCATAATATGTCTGCTAATATCTAAACAAGATATTCTAGATTGCAGCAATGGCGTTGGATTCATTGATATTTCATTGCCATTTTTGAAATCAAATAAGCAATGGATGCTTTCTTAATTAAAATGACAATCTTCGTCAAACTTAGTAAGAACATGTATGTACATAATATCTTAGACAAGTTTGATAGCCAGTCAGATTGCTCTTGTCACTCTTGTGTTATGCCCTTCAACTGGAAATATTTAACAAGTTACATCTATACCAAACAATACCTATATTTACTATCACTAAAATTCGACCGACTGTTTAAGGGCACATTAAGGTCTCAGCTATGTATGGTTACAAGCAAGATTACATTACTCAAGTCCCTGAGGAGTTATGGGTCTTTAAATTCCAAAACTTAAACAAATAAACAATTTCTGCTCTCTGACGGTTTTGTGGCAGTTTGAAATCTTGTTATTTATTAGTTGTATGAATCATTCTATTAAATCATTTGTACATGTTGAGTTAAACAATATGTGTGTTAAAACTCATTTATTTTTTCTACATTCTAAGTGCAATCAATGCACACGAAATTAAAAAATGTAATCAAAAACAAATACAAGTAAATGAGCAGTGATAATATGACGACATCAAACTAAAATTTTTTTAGTTAACATTTGGTTGAAAGATTATTTTGGGAATTACCTAAATAATATTTTCAAAGTGTTCCATTGACTGCTTCTGCTTAAGAGCTCATTTGAAATAGCACAAGGGAGTCTTTAATACATAATTGTTATGGCTAATGATAAATATGCTTGTGGCTAGTGCTACACTTAAACTATAGTCAGACATACTCGCACATGTCCTTGACAAAATGTTCAAGGTTCTGAACGACAGTCTAAGAGTAAGGTCTGGGTCTATCTACGGGTAGTACTTCCAATAAATAAAGATGGTTCCATATTGACAGAAGTCTCAAGAGTATTACAATAAGTGAAAACCAAAAAAAAGCCCTGCATACCTATGGTTTGTTATGTTTAATTATTACAGCTTCATCTTGATCATTTTTTTAATTGAAACAATGAATCCATTTTCATTGGAACTGGTTTTAATAATACTAAGCTTGAAACTGAATGAGGAACCTCATGGAGACTATGTGTTTCTGTTACCAGTTATTGACTCAACAGTCGCTTTGCTTTAAATATGGCCTTTGTCTTCGTGAAAGGGAAGTGTCTGTCCTATAAAAATGCTTAACCCCATTAATAGAAACGTTGAAGTAGCAAGTTGGTTTTAAAACATTCTTTGAAATTGACTGAAAGGCAATCTGAAGCCATTCATGGTAGTACATGTACTCCATTCTTTGGATAGGACTGCATCTAGGTTAGCATAGTAGACCAAACAGAACAGTTTTCATAAACCTAACATTGGCCAGGGACCAAGAACCTAGGAACAGCGATATGAAAATAATAGGTGCTATGGTTATACTATCAGCTAGTAGTTGATAACAGTATTTTAAACTTATTCCAGCTCCTGTCAAATTGTTGCAGTCCCTTCTGAATACTAACACTACCCTTGTAATGGAGTGAGGGCCTGGGTCTGAAAGATATTATTCTTTAACAATACAAGTAGCCTTCTAATTGCTATAGTTAACTCCAATAATAGGGTTGAGGATCCTAGTAGGGAAAGCATTGTCATCAGAACAAAGGGTTTAGATTCCTTCGTAGGGCTACCTTATTCTAATTCTTGGATCCTTCATCCTTTTTATGCCCCCACTCTGAACGAGGAGGGGCCTTATAGGATGCCCTTGTCCATCCGTCCCTCCGTACTTACGAAACCTGTGTCGCACATAACTCAAAAAGTATGAGAGCCACAATTAACTGGTATGTTGACTATCATGTTTAATTGTGCACCTGGGGTTTTGTCGCCACGTCTGTTAAGACCGGAGTGATTTTACTTATGCATTTAAATATAATGCATTCAGCAAGTAAGCTTGTTGTATGTAATTCCAAAAGTATGAGAGTCGCAGTCATGAAACTTTACAGGCATGTTGACAATCATGTGTAGTTGTGCCCTGGGGTTTTGTTTTTGGGCAACACCTGTAAAGACCATAGTTATGGCCCCTTATGCGATATAATGCATTCAGTGTGTAATCTTGTGTCGTAAGTAAGTCCAAAAGTATCAGTGACAGTCATGAAACTTTACAGGCATGTTGACCATCAAACTGCATTCATATTTAACATTGTGAACTGCAAATTCATCTGTTTTTCCCTAAAAGTTTTCACCATTATATGTACTTTGAGCACAAAATTGGCTTGTTTCACAATGACAACTGAGGGTGAGGGGCATCTCTGCCATATCTCTATTTAGACTTAAGAAAAAGTATAATTGCCTAATTAATTAAATAGTTTTGTTTTCTTTTCTATAAGTCTAGACTAAGAACAACATTCGAATATTTTTACCTATCTTAAAAAGCGGTTGCTATAACATAGAACTGGGTAGTAACCATTCTAAACCTCTGGATACGTCTGGATACTGCATACGTCTCATGGCAAATACACTGGCGTCAAGAAGGTGCTTAGACTATTCTGTGGTGTAGGACCTTGTCATATTTTAATGACTCTGCTAGCGTTTATAAGACTCCCTCGTTCTATATCGGGGCAACGCTAGCATCCAGAAGTGACTGTTTCTCCATTTTACATAAACATTCCTATTTCTCTAAGCTCGAACAATATATACATGTATATTTTGACATATACAGGAAAACTACTTTACTTACTATCCTTAAAAGACTTGTGAAATTTGGGATTTTACTCTTTCCTGTACTAGTTTAAGCTAGAAATTTCAAAATGTGCCATTCTATTTCAAAATATGTAAAAATGAAAACATTTACAGGCAATACAATATTATGTTTACTTACAACAAACTTCCGTTTTCGCATGATGAGGTGAGAACAATGTATAGACTTTTAAAAGTTATGCCTAGCTTCTTAAATGTTGCGGCACCTCTTAATATGAAACAAAATTACCCAGACTTAACTTAAGATTAGTGCAACCCTCAATATGGGAACTTATCATTTGTCAATGCAACCATATGTAATGAAGTTAAAAACTGTTTCCTGAAGGAAAAGAAGTTACGTTTGCCAGATCTCATTGTATTTCATTATTTAAAGATACATACCCGCAATTTTCCTGTATTTAGTAAAAGTTAACTTAACAAAAGACAAAACTCTATTTAAAATTATCACTCTTTATTTCGGATTTTCGAACTCTTGTTTTTTATCAAGAAAATACAGACAAAACATCTGAAAAATCTTCATTAAACATGTGTTTCAAAATAACAGTAATATTTATCTTATGTTTAATTACTTCACTTCTTTTCAAGAAATTAGTTACCATCTGTATTCATTTAATAAACTTGCTAATTTACCATTATGCTGTTATACGTCATTATTTGACTGTACAAAAAATACAACCGGCACTCTGATTTGCATAACTTGTTAGGATGTTCAAATCATATTAGAATACAAATGTGTTGATGCTGTTATTTAAGAAGTGCCTTTTTATGAGTATGGGGGATTACTTCCAAGAAGTACAAGACAATAAAACATGTAAAGAATAAAACAGATCTATTTGAGACATCTGAACTTCGACAAAATGTGTCACCAAATTATCATTTTAGAAAATATTATTATATTTTCTTGAATTAACTCCTTTTATTTGGTGTTTTACAAAGCATTTCCTTTCTGGTTTTCTTCTTTAACTGAAGTAGATCATACTCTATATACATTGTAAATAACAAAATAAACTAACATAAAATGTGTTGATTATATATTGAAGGTTTTATTAAAAGAATACTTGTTATAATGGTATGGGTGGGGTAATTGTATACACAATTTTAAGGTTTTATAATCAATAACGCATATTCGTCAATATAAAATGTCTTCTAAATCATCTAAATTAATGTTTAGAGGAACTATGTGAAATATCTGTATAAAGATTTACAAGTGATATGAACAGATAATTTTCTTAACTCATAAAATAGGGAAAATCTTAAATAGTTGTGTTTTCTTTATATATTTTACCAACAAAAATGTCTTAAATTACATATTAGTCCAATAATATGTGCTAATAATACATCTTAAATAAATAATGGTTGCTAGATCATATAAAAACTATTGTTGATACTAAAATTTGGACTGGTATCAATGCAACTCGTAATTATATCTAAATATTTTAAAGTTAACTTATAATTCTATATCAGAGTTATCTCCCTTATTTTTTAAGGGTTCGCAATAAAATAATTTTTGCAGGCCACCTAATTTCATTGAGACATACCATAAACTTCAATAAAATCGTAAAATAAAAAGTATATCTTGTCGGCCCTACCTCGACAAAATTTTCAGCCTTAGAATCTAGACTAGCAACTCTATAAAAACATAAACATTTAGATATCGTTACTTTTTCAACTATATAACTTCCCATAATATTCTTTTCAATATGATAATTATTTCTAACTCGATGATGTTTAAAATTGAAAGCAATTTTTTTTAGCGATGCACAACTCAAAAGATAATATTTACTACATTACAAATCCAAACTCAATGATACCGAGTCTGCCTGCAAGGTGTCTTTCGCATTTACCATGTCGCTAAAAATCTCTCATTAGTCTAATCATTTACACTCAGCGTAATATCTCCGGACCGAAAGAAAAATTTACAATGTAATCCAAGTTATTTTTATCATTACACTAAAATGTCAGTTTTTGCTTTAAAAAATTCATTAAAGATTGAATAAGACAACTGTTTATTACATTCGGTAAGAAGGCCTTCATTGCATTATTTACAAGATATATAATGATCTAAAAGTAACTGAATCTTCATAAACAACATTAACTACTTATTTGACACAACAACACCAGAGACCGAGCATCAAACACACATACAACACAAAAAACTCGGACCACACAACAACGATTTCATGGGACATGTCAAACACATACTACATAATTAACCCCAGAAATAACAAACAACGACATCTGTGTGTAAACACCAGGCACAATTTCAACATAAAGCCACACAACAATGACACAGGGGACCGTATTTCCAACATATACAAGACGAGAACAAAAAATGGCTTTGAGTTAACTCAACAAAACAAGGAATAAAGCACAGGCTACATAAACGACACTGCAAATAAACGTCAACAGCTCGTACACAACACAGCTGGCACCGGGGACCACACAACAACGGCACCGGGGGCCGTGTTCTCAAACACGTACAAGTACAACATAAACTTGGTACCGGGGGTCACACAACAACGGCACCGGGGGCCGTGTTATCATACACAAACAACACATTTGGCACCAGGGGCCACACAACTTCGGCACCAGGGGCCGTGTTTCAAACAAAAACAACACATATAAGCACTGTATCACAACAATAGCACTCAGTGTTATCTTGAAATAAAGCAACTCTATAAAAACAATAATCGTTACTTTTTCAACTATATAACTTCCCACAATATTCTTTTCGATATAATGATGATTTCGAACTCGATGATGTTAAAATTGATAGCAATTTTTTCAGCAGTGCATAACTTAAAAGATATTTACTAAATTACAAATCCAAACTCAACGATACCGAGTCTGCCTGCAAGTTGTCTTTCGCAATTACCATGTTGCCGAGAGTCTCTCACTAGTCTTATCACTTTCATTCGGCGTAGCTCCTCCGGACCGAAAAAAAATGTAATCTAAAGTTATTCTTATCATTTCACTAAAAATGACAGATTTCCTTTAAAAAAAATCATTAAAGGTTAAATAAGATACCTGTTTATTTCATTCTCTAAGAAAACATTCATTGCATTATTAAAAAATATGGTAATCTGAAATGAATTCCGAAGAATTTTTCAATATTTTAGAACAAATTTAATATATTTATAAAAGTCTAACAATACATTATTACTTCCCGTTCTAGCAATAACAACCCTTTGCTCTTAAACATCTGTCATCGATTTAGAAATATAGAAATATAAATATAAAAGTTTTACAAGTTTCACAAAACTTAAAACCTGTTAATAGTCAAGTATTTCACTTATTCTAAAGAAAACAAGCAAATGCTAAAATAGATTCAGTCACATCTCCGATATCTCCTAAGGAACTCTCTTCCAAAGCGAAGGTAAATAAAAGGTTTAGCCATTTCAGGAGTAAGTAAGTCTTTCTTGCAAACAGGCTTAGCTATCTTACGAATGTATCCAGAGAGACACATTTTAACCAATCATCTTTACACGGAATTTTCCAATGTCTGCTATAATATGATTCCACAATGAAATATCAGGTTTAGTTTGATTTACTAGCATTTTTCTTTTTAATAATCTTCGATAAATACATAGCTACCGTTACCGGCGAAGACTACAAACTGCATAAGTGGTTGACATTTCACCATTTTTGAAAATGAGTGAACGTTAAGTAAAATTACAAACTTTAGACTCTTCTCTTCGAGAATACAAAGCATCCTTGACCTCAGAAAACATCAGGATCTTCAAAGCTGGCGTGGCAAACACTTGCAAGCTCCTTCAATCTATCAGATTGGAAGACGTCCTATATTAATATTAATAAAAACTATGTAAGTTAGTGTAATAAATACATACATAAAAAACCATTACGTTAATTTACTGGAAGGACTCTTTGCAATATACAAATTGTTTATATTTGGGCTCAAATGGCACTTCGTAGGCACACTATTACAAAAAAAAATCGAATAACAGATACTACAAATTTACCAAATATTACAATTGACTGTATTTTATGTGAGATTTTTAAAAATCAAAGGATAAAACATTACGAAAATTAATTATAACCTTAAAGAGAAAGGTAGAGCCTTTTCAAAGTATACTATATATTATACACGCTTTCCAAGTGCATCTGTACTTATAACGATACATATATCTATTCATGTTTTATGAGGCCCTTCTGATTGTTAAACGGCTTGGCTGTATAGACGCAACAAAATAAAATTTTTACTATCACTTAACAAATTATCGACTAAACATACTGCTCATTAATATTGCTGTTAACAAATATAAATTTTACATTGAGTTTTCTTGTTTTAAATTTACATTCACTTGTTAACTCATAACTACAATTTATTCGGGCATCTATTACAACACTTCATTAAATACAAAAACAGCTATTTTAAAATTACTAGTCTTGCTTCCCTCATGCCAAATCACAATCCCATTGACCTTCAACCAAAATTACCGATGTCTATAACTTCTTTTTCGGCTTAAACAATTTGTGTACAAAAAGCTAAGTAACATTTTAATCTTTTAACGGAATGGTTCACAACAGTTACATTATTTTCAAACATAAAAGTGACCGGGTTTTCTAATTCAACAAAAGCCGATGAAATAAAACGGTACTTATCATAAAAGTCTTAGATTCTGGCTCCCATCGACTCGGTTCCGGGTAAATCGGCGGCATAACCACTGGCGAAGTGCCCTACTTGTCCGCATTGTAACAGACTTCTCTCCATTGGAGAAAGCTCCCTGTTGCCATGGGTCCTTGTTGACTGCCACGTGATCCTTTAATGCGTCAAATAAGCTTATTCTGGCACTCTCTGCTGCCTATTCTGTCTCTAACTTCAAATCCTTCAGTTCAAAAACGTTGGCAACTCTCAGAGTAAACTGCTACAAACATTTGTTCTTCTCCTTGCCGACATGTTTACCGCTGAATAGAAACGACTCGAATGGTGTACACAGATAAAACCAACATTTAAATAGCCTAATCGCACGAGATACACGCACCTTTTCTCTCCACGCTGACAATTACAGTCAAGTTCGTATTATTCGAAACGTAAATAATTTCATTTATATTCCCACATGAGTGCAATGATACCGATAAGAAAATGCTGTGTACTTTGTAAAAAACTTTCAACTTCTAAAAGAGAAATCAGTGATTGTCATCCATTTACGCGACCAGGAAGCGACCAGGAAATTGAAGGTTAAACACACTTTTACTAATATCACGTAAACTTTACATATGTTAGTTACGAGGACATAATAAATTGTTGTCAGTATCATATTACTCATGTGGGCATTCAAAATTATGCTTGTTTGGTTAGTTATTGTGAATTTGTGTAAATAGAAGTTGAGGGAATGTTTAGATCTCGCTATTTTTCTTTACTGTTCTAACGTGGCTTGCCATCTGCAAAATAAAGATACATTAATAACATACATTTGTGCAAAGTTTCATTTAACGAAATTTTGCCATTATTGAGATTTTGATAATTTTCCTTTTCTCGATGAACGTGATTGGGAGGAGTGTGGTGGTAAGCCCTTCAGGATAAATTTAATTAAAATTACCTCTCCAGAAGTCTACTTCTTCTCCTATTCCAGTTTCATTCGTTTTGAACCAGATTTGTAACACATCTTTCATGTGATTACTTCAAACTGAAATACAAATTACAAGAAAAACAACAAATTTTATAAACAATATTATTTGCCCAATGCATTTCATGCATATACTTTCCAAGGACTTTATTTATTTTCTTAGTGAGCGATCATAAGATAATTTTTACACTCAAAACATCTGGACCCAGGCATTTATACAAAAGCTTTACACAAACTATGCATGCATATACTTTCCAATGACTTTATTTATTTTCTTAGTGAGCGATCATAAGATAATTTTTACACTCAAAACATCTGGACCCAGGCATTTATACAAAAGCTTTACACAAACTATGCATGCATATACTTTCCAATGACTTTATTTATTTTCTTAGTGAGCGATCATAAGATAATTTTTACACTCAAAACATCTGGACCCAGGCATTTATACAAAAGCTTTACACAAACTATTGGAATTTGGACTGTGAAAAATAAATAAATTTTCAAATACCAATTTATAGACCCTATTCACATTGCTCCGTCTCGGAACGGGTTTTTCGAATTTTATCGAAATGCGATTTAAGAACGAGGCGCCGTATGCCGACTTGCATATTAACAGCGAATGCTATGGCTTTAATTATGTACTCTTGACACAATTTCTTTAAAATTTTAAGTATTTATTTGGGCCCAAAAAGTGTTTTGGTGTATATATATAATCACACATGGAGTTTGCAAGGAAAAAAGAAATGTTATTTAATACCGTATAATGGGTCATTTTCGCCATTTTGCCATAATTTTAATTTTCACTCTAAGCCTTGTAATTTAAGCAAATTTGCTCCTGCAGAAATTAATTTTTGCGTTTTTTTACTCTTGCAGTGCATTCATATTGCTATATTTCTTGTAATCCGGTACCAGCAAATGTACCTGTAAAAAGTATTTTAGAAGAAGTGTTTGCTATAATGTACTGAAAGTTGTGCATTTAACAGTGGTATTTTATCAAACTGTTATAAACCAAATTGCCTGTAACATAATTGACATCCGTTTTAATAACAATGCTGTTTAATATGTTTTTTTCGACGGAATAATAACAGTGACCACCGCAAATATAAACGTAATGAAGCGATTATTATCCTTTAGCCCGCTGGGGCGAATATAAAGCTTTTTCAAACAATTTATTAAGTAGCACTCATCTGCATTGTTTGTAAAGCATAGAATATGCAGCAAATTTTGAAATTTTTGTCATCAATATCAATGTTTTCGACTCCCGAACATTTAACTGTATCTGTACCTATCTACTCTGTCCGAAGCGTTAATTTGTGCACTATGAAATATACTTGATTAACCCAGAACATAAAGAAATAGCAACGTCAGTTTTAATCAAGCCTACAGTGCAGTCTTGCAATATAGTGCACTTCGCGAAAGTAGCGAAAATATAATGGCTGCTTTGTGCGTTTCTTTTCAAACATTTCTTATCCCCACTTCAAGTTTATTCTTAAAGAAAACTGTGCACCTGATAGACTTATGTGGTCAACTCTTGTTAGCAAGATTCAGTATACTGCAGTTGTCTGGTTAGAATAAACATCCTGTTGTGTCTGCACTTTATCCATACCTTAAGGCCAGTGTTTCTAAAATATTCGGCAGGCCCATCATTGACCGATTTTCGGGAAGAATGTCTGATTGAAATTTCACAATTGGTAAGATTATTGGTCATGAATAGTGGCCCATAAATTGTCACAAAAATTACGTACATGTACAATTTTTCACATCTTAATCAGCAATTAACATGTCAATTATAGAATTCACAACTCTGTTTCCAAGACTACTACGAACACACGTCGCGTGAATAGCCTGCGGCATAGATGAAACTAAATGTGATCGGTTAACAATAAAACAGTTTGATGTTATTGAAAGAAGTTGTTACCAAGTCAAGTCAAGTCAAAAAAACCTTTTATTTTCTCATGCCAGTTATGACAAAATGAGGATATACATGACTCATATTTTCGAGGCTTACAAAATAGTATATTAAACATAAACTTCCATGTTATCAGATACATGTATACGGAGAGTCAAATACTATTACATGTAACTAGTTATAAACAAACACAATACAGGTAAAATCACAATAATTTACATCTGAATGTTAAAATAAGACGAAATGTAATAAAAATGCCAGCGTTCTCATGTTTTACCAGACTGAGTATAAAGTAATGTTCATTTAAAAGCGATAATTAATAATGATTTTTATAAATTTGCACAGGTTGCTATATTCCTTTTGGTTATTTGTGTTAAGAAGTTGATCCATTTTAAAAGTATTGGGTCTTCGATAGTAGTACGGCTTAAGGTACAGTTTTCTACCTTGTTCGAATAGTCGGCATTGGAATAGATAATGGAATTCGTCTCCTAATTGACCTTCACATGTCGTACAAAAAAGTTGATTTACTGGTACTCTTGACCAACTGCCGTTTTCTACTGGGAATCTATGATTTCGCGTTCGAAATTTCAAAAGATGATAAACTTATTGTTTTGGTGTATTAGCTAAATATCTTTCAGTTTGAAAGTTGTTCTTAAAGATCTATATGTTTGACCTTTACTTGAATTTTCTACATTTGAAAACTATTCGTTTATAGATAAATCCTTTAGTTTTTGTTTGACCGTTAGTTTAAGCCACTTGGTATTTGGAAATAATTGTGTTTCCCATATGTTAATTAGACCAGTTATCATTAATACATTTTTGATACAATAAACCCACGGAAATCGTTTCTTAAGTAAATTGTCGGGGAGGTTACGTATAATTACCCGAAGATGTTGATAAATAATACAAGATAATTTACAATTAGTTAGGTTGTTTTTTGTACAAATACTTGACCAAAAGTTAAACATGCGTTCTTCAATATCCACCCATAAGGGGTGACAACCAGATTCGCCATATACCATATAGTTCGGTGTAGAATTTTTTAAAATGTGTTTTAGAAATCGAAGTTGAACTCTTGCTAGTAATTGGATGTTGCCAAATCCCCAAACTTCCACTCCAAATAAAAGAATTGGTTTTATAGTTTTATTGAATAAGTCTATCTGGAGGTCGATTGGGAGATCTAATCTATTTCCGTTTTTAATAAAGCTAAACATTGCTCTAGTTGCTTGAGAAGCGAAATGTTTCTTAGTTTTCAGAAAGGAACCGTTTTTTGAGAAAAAGACACCTAAATATTTAAATTCTTCAACAATTTCAATAGGCTGGTTGTTTAGTTAACGATGCATTCGGTTGCCTTCTCTTAGAAAATATAACCACGTTTTTTTTTTAAGACAGGTTAATTGTTAATTTCCAAATGTCACAATAGTTTTGGTAATTATCTAAAGCATTTTGGAAGTCTATTTCATTTTCTGCTAATATTACCGTGTCATCAGCATACAGTAGTATATAAATCTTAAGAAAAACGTGAAGTTCATTGAGTATGAGTTCGTCAGTTACGGTAACACCATTTACATTTAGACTGTCAGAAAAATATTGATGTTAAATCATTCAAAAATATAGAAAAAAGAAGAGGCGGATGGTTTTGCGCCTTGTCTCACTCCGATATTACTCGGGAAGAAATTTGAACAAGTGGAGTTAAGTCTTACACACGATTTGATGTTTTGGTACATATTTTTAATCAATTTTAAACATTTTCCATTTATATTTGTATTTAAAAGTTTTTCCCACAATCCCTCGCGCCACACGGTATCAAAAGCTTGTTTAAGATCAACAAACCCACAGAAGAGTGTTTTCTTAGAATTATGCAAAATACTTATAATGCTATTCAATACAAAAATATGGTCTGCGGTAGACTGATTTTTTTCTAAATCCGGCTTGGCATCTGTTAAGTAAATTATTGTTTTCAATGTAACTGGTAATACGATTGTTTATTACAGATGTAAAAAGCTTTCCTAGACAGCTAAGTAAGGTTAAAGGACGATAATATTCTGGATTGGTTGCGTCTCCTTTCTTTTTTATAGATTGGATGTATGATAATTATAGTCCAAGTTTCAGGTACAATTCCGCTATCAAAAGTTACGTTAAACAATTTGACATAAACAAGTTTCAGTAAATTGAAAGTTGATTTAATATGTTCTTTTAATATTTTGTCGTAACCGCAGGCTTTGTTATTTTTAAGGTTCTTGACGGCAAACTCGATTTCTGCCTCCGTGATAATACCGTTTATTTCATTGTTAATATTGTCTTCTGATATTACATCATTATCTAGATTATTTTGTTCAATGTTAATATTTTCTTGGTAATTTGTATTTTTTAAAAAGTTATGTAATTCATTAAGGTTTGCCGCAGATTCGGTTGTTTTTTTTACCATGTTATATTTTCCAATATTTTCTCGGATCGCTTTTTCGAAGTTTACGCAGTTTATTGATGCTGTTGTTTTTATATTCATTATGATACCTTTTCATAATATTTTTATATGTTTTACATGTATTCTTTAAATTAGTTTTATTCACGTCATTTCTAAAAATTTTGTATCAGTATTTCGCCCTATGAAAGTTTCTTCTAGCTTTTTTACATTTAAACCCAAACCAACTAGGGGTTTTAACCTCGTTAGAGAAAGAACTGTAACATTTATTTTATTCTAAACTTTGTTCGAAAAAGTATCGGCAATGTCCTCGACTATTTGGTTCAAAGACGTTTGGTTAATTTCTTGTGAATTTTCGATATTACACAAATTGGTATAAATCTGGTTAATTCTATTTGTATCAATACTTTCGACGAACGCATTTTGTTTAGATTTATCCCATAATTTTTCGTGAGCTTGAGGATATTGCGTTGTTTCGCTGACGTTTGGACGTACAAAATTTAGCGACAAACGTAAAGCACTATGAACATCAGAATATAAAGGACAGAAATCAACTATTTCCAAACAGTTAATGTAGTCAAACAAATATGATGAGCTTGTAAAATAATCAACACAATTGGCACCTCTACATGTAGGTTTACCAGAATAATCACCCTTAGTTCTACCATTTAAAATATACAAAAAATTCATCTGCAAAAAGTCAATAAATCTATACCCATAATTATTAAATGAACTGTCATTGTTACATCTATTACGTGAGACGTTTTTACACTTATCAAAAATACATCTCGTCATCATATTCACTACAAATTTCGTTTAAATTATTATCTATAAAAATGTTAAAAAATCTAATCTAATAAATCTAATTCAATGAAATCTTTCAGCTGTTTTGTTCTTGAGTTAAAGTCTCCAAACAGGCATGTACTAACATACCGATCAGATAATTTTGATAATTCTGTTTGAATTTCAAGGAAAGGGTCATTAATTGAAAAATCAGAGTTTTCAGGTGGTATATAAACTACACCAAATAAGCTCTCTTTTTGTAATTTTGTCAAATTTGTATTTAAAGAGAACCATAAAACCAGGTTACTGTCCGTTTCAATAAATTTCATATGTTTAACTAGATGTGTTTTAACGGCCAAAGCAATGCCACCAGACTTTCTTCTCGAAATACTTTTCCTATTTTTAAAGAACAAAACAAAATTTGGAATTTCTAAATGATCTAAGTCGTCCAGTTTAGTTACCTGTAATCCAGCAATGTCATAACAATTAAGAAAAGGAACGAAATCCGGCGAATAACACTTACTCTTTAACCCACACACATGTAATGAAAGAACTTTTAAGTCACGTGATATCTGATCACTATTTATACCTTCAATAACAGGTATGTTAAAATTTACCTGACTAATTTCATCGTCATGTCTAGACGGTTAAATACAAAAATGTAAACAATTAGATCTTACAGCACATTTACAATGATCACATATAATTAGAGTCATCACGTAAATCACGTGCAAAAAGTGACCCTCCGTAGATGTCCTAGATAGCCATCTCAGGCCCTTCCACATGGTCAGAGTTACACTGATTATCAGTTTGATTACACAATTTCGCGTTTGTGGCTTCACTAACTTGTATGTTATCTAAAAAAATGAAATATGCATATCAGGAATGGCCACATCCAGCATACACAGCCTCCCCACACAGCCAAAAAGTAGAGAGGAAAAGAGAGCATGGTATTATAATAATTAGTTTCAAAATGGACGCCACAAACAAATAACAAAAGTGAGAACCAGAGGGGTTACCGCCTTGGAACGGTCAGTGGCAAAACAAAATGCCACTGGGGGTTTAAACCAGGTTCTAGGGTGCACCAACCTCACACTTGCCCCAACAGGTTCTCGTATTACAAAACAAGTACAAATTGTCTTGGTGAAATAACTCCAACCCATCCATCAGCTCAACAATGTTGCATGCAAAAGCATACAAACATATAAACATAAGAATTTAATAGCATTGCAAAGCCAAAGGGCGGGTACTCAATGATCTTACCGAGACCAGAGCATCTGGAGTAAAATCAGCAAGAACACGATGACAGGGATAAAAGAAACAAATCGAGCTTCTAGGTTCTTTTAAGAAAAGATTTCCCCATAAACCTTCATAAACTCTTAAACCCCTGCCACCGTCGTGCAACCAAAGAGGTAAGCAAAATGATCAACTGTAGATGGGTTAATCACCAGGCCTGCAGAGCGCTGTAAAATATCATGTTGGTAACCTTTCTTTTTAAATTTACAGATGGTTTTTACGAATAACCGGGAGAAATTAACATCGCCTTTTATCTTCTTAAGTTTATAAATTAAATCTCCATAAAAAACTGGCTGTGAAATTCCTTGTTGCAAAAGTGATTTTAAACTGCACCTGTATTTATGAATTAAATCTGGATATCGGCGATAAAACTTGCAAAAGGTTTTCCTTAATTTGTGATACCGATAACCTTGTTTTAAAAGTTTTTCTGTAATGCAAAGATTACGTTCATTGAAATCATTAACATCGTTGCAAGCTCTTGAAAAGCGAACAAGTTGTGAGATATAAACCCCGTAAGATGTAGAACGAGGAACATCGCCGTCTAAAAACGGAAAATTTACTATATTAAAATTAAAATCATCTCTTTTATCATAAATTTTAGTAGTGACGTAACCATTTTCAATGGACAGATTTAAATCAAGGAAGTTTGCTTGCTTTTCTGTAGTGTTCGCTTTATTAAGCTGTAGTTCTTTAGGATAAATCTTATTAACTAGTGATGGAAAATGGTTATTATCTATATTTAATAAATCATCAAGGTACCTCGAGGTGTTGTTAAAAGCTGTAATAATATCATCTTGATGTTCTGTAGAAAGTGATAACATAAAATCTCTTTCATAACAGTATAAAAACAGATCAGCAACAAGGGGTGCACAATTAGTACCCATTGGAATGCCTATTACTTGTTTATAAATAGAGGTACCAAATCTCAAATAAATATTATCCAATAAAAATGTGAGCGCCTGGATAAGGTCTTGACAGGTCCATGAAGTATAATTATCATAAGAACCATCTGTAAAGAATGCCCTGTGTTCATTACAGGCGATAAATATTTTATTTTCTCTAGCAAAAGTTTTTTCAATGAGACTGGTTAGCTTGTCTCTTATTAAATTATGAGGGAGAGAAGTATACAAGGTAGAAAAATCATATGTAGACAAACAAAACGCCTGAAAATTATTTGATTTAAGTTTCTTCAAAACGTCATATGAATTTTTTATAGACCAAAATAAATTTTTGCCAGTAGTTTCAAAAACTTTATCGCAATACCTAATTACATGTTCTTTTATAGCTGTAAGACAAGATGTTAAGAGCACGGATAACTTTGTTGTTGTACAAGAACTAGAGTTAGCGATAAATCTTGCTTTGTACGGTGTTTTGTGCATTTTAGGCAACCAATACATAGTAGGTACTTTGTCTTGTTTCGGCTCAACACTGATTCTAAATTTTGTAATTTGTAGAGTGTGTGCAGTAACAATATCACTCTCAGATGAAGAAGTCAGTGTATAAGCATTAGTGCTATTAAGCTCTTCAGTTTGAACATTTATGTAGTGTATACGTCACACTATAATTACATTATTTGAAGCCTTATCAGCAGGTGTTAAAACAAATTTGTTCTCCGACTCAACTTGCTCCGTTCTTTTTGCAGCTTAATCTACATCAATGTGCGATACCGCTTTTCGTTTTGTATTGTTAACGTAACTCTCAATGTTTTATTGAGAAAGCACTTGGTATCGGTTCGGCGTTTCAAACGTTGTATACCGACGCCTGGCATAATTTGGTACCATTTTTTGCAGACTGACTTAATGGTCTGTCATTGCTGGCCTGTGATCTACGAAGTAGTGAGGGCGAACGTGTCCTATCTCCAAATCGCTCGTGGAGCGAAGGGGAACGTCTGCGCGGACGAGCGTCTCTAGGAGGCGAGCGGTTTCGGTGATCACTTACATAGGGTTTCGGTTTCTGTCTTGGAATAAATCTGGCTTTTTCGATGTCATAAAGTTCATGGTTAACGAAAAACTGATCACGAGCAAGGGAGACTTTGGGCCCTTGATCACCGTGTTGCCGTGCAATAGGGTAGAGAATCTTGCGCCTTTCCTCGATTTCTTTGGGGAAGTGTTCATATATTTTAAATATCTTTTGAGATTTATTAAGTATGACACCTGCCGCTCGTACTCTATTTCTATCATGAAGAGATGAAAAAGTGACTACCATAGGCCGGGAACGACCATTCATGCGGGCTGTAATTCTGTGAACTTTTTCAAATTTGATGTTGTTTGTATTTACTGGACATTCAACATTCACAACAGGGTTATCTTGAATGTAATTTTTCAAAAAAGTACGAACAACCTCCTCTGGATTTTCACGATCATCATTTGTAGGCTGGGCCTCATCTAAGCCGAAGAATAACAGACTATTTTCCATCGACCTTGACCGAATTCGTAAACATAGATCTTTCAACTGTGTATTGGACTGTCTTAGGTTGTGAATTTCATTTTCAAGATACTGTTTTGTTTGCTTTAAGCGATGAAATTTCACTGTAAACCCTGCGTTTAGTAGACATTAGATCATCTGCAATATCACTGAGATTAACACAAAAAGTTTCAACATCATCAATTTTGGATTTAATATTTTTACTGGAGTCTTGGATTTCCGAAAAAGAAGCTTTCAGGTATGTCACGTCTTTTTCTAAAGCTCTCATATTATTAAATCCCTTTAAATTCAATTATTTTCATTCTGTTATTCATTTCTTGAACTAGTTTGTACATAGATTGATCCTGCTCATTCCAATAGAGGTGGGAATGGAGGTAACATACGCATTGCGTTCGTAGTAGTAGGATCGCCATTTGGAATGTATGTTGGGCTGGCTCCCATGTATGGCGGAATCAAAGGGAATGGGTAACCGGGTCCGTATGTTTGGCGCCGATCTAACTGACTGCTTCCTGGTTCAAATTGTCATTAGTTTGTAAATTCCGCAAAGTTTCTGTGTTTTTTGACTTACTAGCAGTCTCTGGTTGTGTATCGGTTGTATCGTGCCCTAGCGATTTCTGCGAAGATTGAGCGCCACCTTTTCCTTAATATATATATATATATATATATATATATATATATATATATATATATATATATATATATATATATATATATATATATATATATATACAGAAATATCGTCAGATATGGGGTCTCTGTAATAAACCTTAATCAGGGGTTGTATATATATACTAAGAAATGTGGTAAGTTACGGGTCTTACTTCGATATTATACCTATATGTGAGGTTCTATAAAGGTTACGGGGTATATATGGTACCCCGCTAATTAAATGTCACTTCTATGCACTATCTGACCTTGTAAGTACTATAAGCTGTAATATGGAAATTTGGTTTATGATAAAAAAAAATTTCGGGTTTTTTTTTATAGACCGAAAATAAATTTCGATAATAAACCGTGTTACGGGAATAAAGTTTATCGTACTTAAGAAGTCCGATTATGCATAGAAATGGCATTGAAAATTACGGGGTACCATATATACCCCATTACTTTATAGCACCTCACATACAGGTGTAATATCGAAATTAGACCCGTAACTTACCACATTTCTTAGTATATATATATATATATATATATATATATATATATATATATATATATATATATATATATATATATATATATATATATATATATATATATATATATATATATATATATATATATATATATAGAAAGTTTTATCTACTCCACTTTATATGTCTTCAAAAGATTGTTCATATACAGAATTTCTTCGAAACATCATATCAATTTTATTGTTGTTTTTTTCTGTTTTTCTGTCATGCTATATATCTTTATTATTTATAAAAGAACTTACATGCAATTTCTGGACACGCGTCTGTTAGTACGTGTTCGTTTTGAGTTAAGAGGATATGCGTCACCTGCAAAACAACATAATAAACAAAGAGGTGAGTTCAAATCAGAAATTAGTTATCTCTAGCCATTTCTGAGACAAGATAATGGTTTTCATATTGGTAATACACCTTTTTATTAGACATTACATGGAGCTGTAGTTTAAGTTGATTAAATCAGGTAAAATTGATGAAGTACGTAAAACGTAAAGCTTAAACTCATTTTGCAAAGGAAAACATTTTGTCATATGTTGATTATTAAATAATTATTCATAAGGTTCAACTCTGTCAAAAAGCCCATGTGATTCGGCCTATACCGAATATAAGTTTAAAATTTTAAGTCATTATCTTGAAAGTGTCGAAGAACGCATAGACACCCTACCATAAAGAATGGAATACAAATCACATATATCGACATTTGATGCCAGACTATTTTTTAAAGTACCCACTCAATATATTCAACACTCGTTTTGCATCACAAATGATAAAATAACCCTTCCTCTTTCAACAAATTATCGAAGTCATTCCCTTCTAAACTTCTTACCCAACATATGTTCAAGTTTAAAATCACTAGCAACCGAGTTTGCAATATTTTCATATTTGTCTTGTTTGGTGGCTTTCAAAGTTACATTTTCATCTATTCGAAACTGTTGAAGTTATTTCTTCAATTCGCGCTGAACCCGGAGCTAGGCGGCGTGGGCAGTAATATGCATTTCCATTAGTGTCCATGAACAGGCTCAGTCAAACAGAGCCTGCAATATTTTCATATTTGTCGTGTTTGGTGGCTTTCAAATTTCCTTTTTCATCTATTTCAATAGATTGTAAAGACTTTTGTCACCTTCAAAAGATAACGAAATAAGCAAAGCGATATTAAATTGTCACACATTTATTAATTTGACAAGCATAAATTTATGTTTAATTCGCTATCTTGAAAACTACGGAATCAATTTAATTCAAAATAGTTTTAATAGCAATGCTCTTCCAACAAATCATGGACGGAATCATCTAAATATGATAATGTCACTCATATCTACATTGATGACAAATAACAGTTTCCAGTTTATATTTTGAAAAATGTATAACTTATATGTGTCACAAGATGTGTTGAAACCTTCATGCAAAGTATATATTTAAAGTTTCAAATGAGAGTGTTTCTATATGCAAGCGAACCCGCGCCGTCACGGCGACAGCGCCTAGCCCTGCAGTTCCTGCGACGCAACCAAATGAGCTAACCGGGACAACCCCCCAAAAGGTTGATCGGATAGCCCTGATGTACGTAACAATCACTGCATGACTTCGGAAACGGGTTATTTTACTGATAACAGTACTGACTAAATGTACGGGGAGCCTTTGATGGCCGCCACACTGCACAAATAGCGCTACTGTGGATTTCAAACGAGAGTGTCTTTAGCTGGAAGCGAACCCGCACCGTCACGGCGACAGCGCCTTGCCCTGCAATTCCTGCGACGCAACCATCTGAGCTAACCGGGACAACCACAAAAAAGGTTGATCGGGTGGCCCTGATATACGTAACAATCACTGCATGACATTAGTAACGGGTTATATTACTGATAACTGTTATGACTAAATGTTCGGGGAGACTTTTTTACGGCCGCCCCACTCGAGTTATTATCTTTAAACTGTAGAATATAAATATACTGTCAGCTGAAATCTGTTCAAAATGTTTTGAACTGAGTTATGCGAAAAATACACCGCTCAAAATAATTAAAGGAGCCCAAATATTACATATCGCCATGTTGGCGCAAATAGTCATGTAACTGACATTTTTTTGGAAATTGACTTTTTTACATTTTTCGGTCAAAAATATACATTTCAATCACCTGTAAATTTTGTTTAGCCTAATTCAACTCAGAAATGCATTTTTTCTTCAAAAATTAAAAAGCTGTAACTGCAAAGCTTTTTCATTTGGTGCAAAAACTGCTGTAAGTGCAGTTACCATTATATTGCACCAAGATTTTTCAAACATTTTCATAATTCTTTGTGCAAAAAGTATTGTAACTTCACTTATTCCATACTTGTTCGACTCAAATGAATCAAATATTCATTAATATTTTTACTAATTAATTATTGTTTAATGTGAATTTTTACCTGTTGTTTGCCTAATACTGGTCTTCACTGCCCAGTATTGCTTAATTTCAATGAAAATGGTTCCAACAGATCATTTACACATAGAACAAAATTCTTTGGCTAATATTACTGTATATGCAGGAATAGAAATATTTGGCAGCTTCTAAATTAAGTGACTGTTAGACTACAAATCATCTTTTGTGTGTTTAAATAACTTGTTTCAACACATTAATAATGACACTGTACATATCTTTATTAAAACTCATTGGTTTTATTTTTTAACTAGAAGCAATGTTAATGACAGTACATCGAGGGTACATGTAGCTGAGTAGTAAAACAAACTGAAGGCCAATACAAAGTAGATCACTTGCATTATTATGGTCATTATTTTTAGTAGAATATCCCTAAGTCTTAATAGGCCAGTGCCAGATTCCTCAAATATTGATCAAAATGGTAAGAAAAAAAATGTTAATATCGAACAATAACAATAAGGGCCGAAAAATGCGGGATTTTGCATATAAAGAAACACAACCTGTTTCTAATAAAAATGATATAAATATATAAACAAAGTAAAAACACTTGTGTCATATTTTATACAGAGTGGTTGAGTTGCATCTTTGGGACATTTATCTGGCTTCAAATAATGATTTTATTCTGGTATTGCACATAAATAATGATCATAACTATACAATATGTGAGTTTATTTCAATTAAATGTATGACTTGTGTTAAGCAAATGCAAAAGTAGTCCTTCATTTCTGTATGTTATTTTTTTTTGTTATAAATTAGACAAAATTAAATGGTGTGTTGTTTCTTATTCAACTATGTTGCTTTCATACATGACTGTTTTACATTGGAAAAAAACTGAAAAGTTAAACAATAAATAATATTTTTCTTGGAATGGTGTCCATTGATTATGATTAATGATCTGCAAGAAAAACTCATCAAATTGACTAGCCATCAAAATCTGGTTATGACATTTTTCGGGTTAAACTATTAAATTGCTTATCCAAATTACTGGTTTGATTTATCAAAATGACTAAATTTTCCTCTGGAAACAATCTTATACATGTATCACAGAGCAGTGCAACTCCACAAACTGCTCAACCACAGGATATATGGGGCAATCTAGTAAGTCTCATTACCCATATGAAGATTCATCTTGGGCAAATGTTAGCAAAGAATTCTGTCTAAATTCAATTCTGTATAATATGCGCCCAAACATTTCTTAATCAAGATATTAATATATTTAAACACTGTTTTTATGGAACCCGTCAGGATAACTTACAGATTAAGATTTGTTTAAAATTCACTTTTAAATATATGCAGTAACAACACATCCAGTAATTTGGAAAAAAAAATGATTTGACATATAAAAGACAAGTACATGCCTGTGTAATTCACATATTGTATGTGTGCATCATAATAAATAATGTGAATAACTTGTACCATATTGAGATATGACTTGAGATATAAAGCCCTAATAAAAATTCACTTGTAAATCAGTTTTTGTGTTCCAATGATTTAAAATGAAATTAGTTTTCTATCACAAAGGTTACAATTTTGTTTATGTGTTGTCACTGGATATAAATAGATTCCTTTTTAATTTATTTACAATATTTTCAAAGTTAAACAAAATAGTTAAAAATAGTTTTGTGAAGTGTATACTATTTATAAATGATTTATAATAAAATATATGCCGTAACTGACTTAATTATTTTACAATTAAAAACAAGTTCAAAATAAAAATACATTTTACAATCATTTTGATTGCATAAACTTCATGTATGTTTTGGTAAAAACTGGGTGCAAAAACTCAAGTAACTGCACTTACAGTACTTTTTGCGCCGAAAAAAGTCAGCGCAAAAAGTCATGTAACTGAAATATAATAACAAATAATTTTATAACTCTATTTATAACTAAATCTGTTTATATACCATCCTAACAGACATATTTCAATCTATGTTAAAACAAATTAAAGATATTTAAATAATTTAATGGAAAGTAGAAAAACAGTTTTTTGCTTCTCCTGAAAAATTTTCGAAATGTCAGTTACAGTACTTTTTGCGCCAACATGACGATATATAACACCATATGCCTTTAGTACCTTTACAAATGTCTTTAATAGAAATTACAAAATTGTTCTTTTCTCTTAATATGAACACTATAAAATTTACTGTGAAATCATGGTCTTACAGGAGAACAAGTTATGTCTGTAAAACAGATTTCGGCCTGGAAAACTATCATAATCAATATCAGTAATTAGTTTAAAAGTTATCCTCCTCGTGCATTCAGGCACTCGTCTGGGCATGCGCCTGAAGACTCATCCGCTCATATCCTGTGGTATAGCATCCCATTCTGCTACAAGGGCTTGAGAAAACTCACGGACTGTATACACAGGCATCGGACGTCTATGAAAAAGCTTGTCCCAGACATGCTTTATAGGGTTTAGATCGGAAGACCTCGTTGGCCAGTCTATGACCTACACACATTTGAGTGTATTTCAATGCCAGAAGCAGCACTTTTATGATTTCTCAGGGCCAAAGTTCTCAGATTTCGATCCTGATGAGGTGTTGTAATGTGGTGACGACCTTACCCAAGTCGTCTTGTGAATTCTTCAGAATTATGATAAAGACTCCATAACCTGGTAACAACGCTAAAATTAACGTCTAGAACAATGGTCACCTCACGTTGTGTAAATCCTTGCTCGTTCATGCAGTAGTTGTTTTAGGACTTTGCACACACAGGGCCGTTGTCAAAAGAGCACATACAGTAAAAAGGTGCACTTAAACATTCATTCTGTCAAATGTGCTATCGTGATTTACCTGTTCACATGCAAAAGTCTAAATCTTATTTGGGGGTTACACAACAAAGAGAAAACTAAAATACCCATGTTTTGTATATTTGCCCTTATGTGCTTGGGTTTCTTGAGGATATTGATCGTCGATATCTATAATCGAAATTTACAGCTAATATCTGGTATGGTGGGTAAATTAAGCCCATAAAATATCTTTGCTCCTTTAATTATTTTGAGAATTGTATGTCAAAAATATTTACATTTGATGCCGAATACATTTTAAAGTTTCAAGATTGTTCGCAACACAAACTTTATAAAACAGATTAACAAACAAGACTCATAATTATATACTTTCTCCGAACTTTGTTTAGGGGGTATAATAAACAACAAGATCTTTCAGATAAGTTGACTGACGACAAGGCAGTATGTACTTAAAAAAGACAGTAACATTTGTATTTTCTAAACAACATTTCTTTTTTAAATATTGTAACGCATTTGTAACTTTACGGTTCCAAGCACAAAAACAGTATGTGCATGTACAACACACAGAATAGCGCAGAACTTCCATACAGAGACACACATATAAGTTATTAATAAACACCGAGCAGAGAATTTAATGTTTATATCATAAAAGTCACGGTGAGGTCTTCACATCTATATTTTACGAGTAAAATTTAAGATTACTACCAGATTTCATGAAAAGTCAATTTCTACAATAAACCAACAGCTGAAAACTCCTTAGTCTTCCGATTAAATTAAACTAGTGTCCAAAAGAAACGATATCACGTGTTTGCAAAGACTTTAAAGACAATCAAAACAATTTTAGAGATTTCAGATATGTATATTTCATTTGATAGTCCTTTCAACAGCACGTACACTCAAAAATCATGTAATCAATTCTGTACAATCATAAGGTCCTGGACAAGAATGTTAAATGGCAGGGAACTAAAATGAACATTTCACTAAGTAGAAAAAACATTTTGAAAAAAGTTTTGCATCGTTTCTTTTGGACATATTTTAGTAATTTCGTGATCCAGGTCAATGCTAACTTTTGATTAGGTAACATACCGAGGTTTTCTGATAAAGCTCCGGCTAAGAAAGAACAAGCAGAATTGATCAATTTCAAAGGATATGATTTAACAGCATGCATATATAGCTTGGTCCGGCACATAACACATACCGTTCCGAACTTCGTACTCTGTAGCGAGTCTATAGATGAAGTCACTGATTACCGCCATGACGGGTTTGCATAGCGAAAAAAATAAGCACTTACTTGAATGCAAATGCAAAGCGATCATCTGTAGATGGGATTATTATGAATGACGTATCATGTCATTTTGAAACAACCAATAATAAATTTTATTCTAAAAGAAACTATGTACATTGTTTTAGATGAATTTTAATCAACTCCCTTTCTAAAAGCCTATTAAATATTTGGTATCAAAACTTACATCAGTTCATAGACAAATTTACTATAGAATTTAAACGAATAAATCACTATTTTGATATTAAATATTGAGGCATTAAGAAAAGCAATTAATGAAACATAACCGAAAACAAAGTGCACGCTTTCTTTTGTGATAGAGTATACATTAAATGAATTTGGAAAATGATCATTTACGATATAATAAATTTATATATATATTCGTATAGTATAAATTTTAATGTGTTAACAATTACTTATATCAATAATGGTTTATAAAACTGCAGCTAAATTCAATTGAGCAGCTGGTCAAGTAACTCTACAGAAAATCAAGTGGCATGAAATCTGGCCAAAGAAATGTATTCCATCGCCTTCTTCCATGAACACAAAGCATAAAACATAACACATAATAAAGATGTTATTAAACAAAAAATGGATTACATACACAGAGAAAAAATCGTCTAAAATCCATAATTTTTATACAAATTTACTTGATCTTATTAATATTGTCTCGTAAGTCGAAATATCGTGGTCGCAATGTTGTCAATTGTAGATGACCCAAGTATTTTATCTCAAAGACGGTTGTTTCTCATCACGATAGACACATTCTTTGCCGTACACTGTTTTTATTACAGCACTTTCTTTGAGTTGATCTCTTATACTTCCCAGCCAAATAGTCAATACCTTGTTACCAACATACGGAAAAAACTGGTATTTAAAGTTTTCTGAAACATTTGGAAATGGTCCCTGCTTTGTATATAATTTTAAACATTAATTTATCATCTTCTTCTGGTCCATTCGTTATGACGCTTTATTAATGAATTGAGCGACAGATTAAAGCAGATCCATTAAATTTTTTTAATGTGAACATATATCTTTAGAAAATTGATGATTTTATTTATCAGGGCGGCTAAATATATACAATGTATTTACACTAGACATTATGTGATGGATTATAGTATAAGACTAGTATAAGACTACTCTTGCCAGTTTTTTTATCTTCACTGTGCAGTTGTTGATTAAATGGTGATGAAATACTTTATCTCATAAAAAACTTGCATTTACTTGTAAACCAACTACTTTTACCAAAACGACTTAAATGTAGAAGTACTGTCATTAGATTGTTGAATTTTTCTGGTATATTTTCAATAAAATTTTGGTAAACTGTCCAATCATTGGGAAAATAAAGGTTTCAGCTCGAATGAATCCGTAATTCGAAATACGCTTATCAAACTAGATTTTTAGGCGAATAAGCTGTCTAGATGATATTAAAATACTGAGTGATATTGGTATTTATAACAAATATTTAACAGTCAGAACCAATGGGGAATTAGCATACAGCAAATATCCATAGACGTATGAATAAAGGATATCCGTTCGTCCGTCCTTCATTCAATCCATCCGTCGTCCGTCCGTCCTTATCTCCCCAAAACACAACTTGAACATTTGTTAATATAACATGTGGGTGCATGTGTTAGGCTTGTGAAACCTAGAATCTGGTTTAAGCCATCCAGTAGGTGGCATGTTATTGGGTTCTGACCGTTCCAAACAGGTAACCCCTCAGTTTCTCATTTCGTTATTTAACTTGGTCATTATTTAAGCTCACGATCTCTTTTTCTCTCTGCATTTTGGTTTTTCGGGAGTCTGTGTTTACCGGATGTTGCTATTTTTAGTACGCATATTTAACATTTTTCGATCTATCATCTTGGATCTAATAAAAAAAATCCAATATATTACATTGCTGGAGTTATAAATTCACTGTTTGTTAACAGTGTACATTATAATTCAGAGAACCATTTAAAGATGGCGGCCTGTGACAACGCGGAAAGGTAAACACTTCTTTTTTTATTGATATCTCCGTCAATAGTTATATTTAGATAGCATACTTGGTATTACAAGAAAGTGGATAAATTTGTCTTTCTTCGATCAATAATCTGATTATTGCAATAGTTACGACGAAATTCTTCGGTAAAGTGAGCCGAAAATTATTTTGAAAATTGAAGCCCGACGCTCGACATTCGTAACCAGTTCGACGTTCAAAATTCAAATTTCAGTTAGACGTTCGTCATTCGAAACGGTTCCGATGTTCGACAATCAAAAAAAGGGGAAATATGCATATCAGGAATCGCCACATACAGAAAAAAACAGCTTCCCCACACAGTCGAGAAGAAGAGAGGAAAAGAGAGCATGGTTAATAAAATGATCAGTTTCAAAAGAGACACCACTAACAATTAACAAAAATGAGAACCCGAGGGGTTACCGCCTTGGAACGGTCAGTGGCAAATCAAATTGTCACTGGGGGTTAAAACCAGGTTCTAGGGTGCACCAACCTCACACTTGCCCCAACAGGTTCTCATATCACAAAACAAATACAAGTTGTCTTGGTGAAACAACTCCAACCCACTTATCGGCTCAACAATGTTGCATGCAAAAGCACACAAACATATAAAACATAAGAATCTAATAGCATTGCAAAGCCAAACGGCGGGTACTCAGTGATCTTACCGAGACCAGAGCTCCTGGAGTAAAATCAGCAAGAACACGATGACAGGGATAAAATAAATAAATCGAGCTTCTAGGTTCGTTTAAGAAAAGATTTCCCCATAAACCTTCATAAACTTTTAAACCCCTGCCGCCGTCGTGCAACCAAAGAGGTAAGCATAATGATCAACTGTAGAAGAGTTAATCACCAGGCATGCAGAGCGCTGTAAAATATCATGATGGTAACCTTTCTTTTTAAATTTACAGATGGTTTTTACGAATAACCGGGAGAAATAAACATTGCCCTTTATTTTCTTAAGTTTTTAAATTAAATCTCCATTAAAAACTGGCTGTGTAATACCTTGTTGCAATAGTCATTTTAAACTGCACCTGTTTTTATGAATTAGATCTGGGTATCGAACATAAAACTTGCAAAATGTTTTCTTTAATTTGTGATACCGATAACCTTGTTTTAAAAGTTTTTCTGTTATGCAAAGATTACGTTCATTGAAATGATTAATATCGTTGCAAGCTCTTGAGAAGCGTACAAGCTGTGAAATATAAACCCCGTAAGATGTTGCACGGGGAACATCGCCGTCTAAAAACGGAAAATTTACTATATTTAAATTAAAATCATCTCTTTTATCATATATTTTAGTAGTGACATAACCATTTTCAATTAACAGATTTAGATCGAGAAAGGTTGCTTGCTTTTCTGCAGCGTTCGCTTTATTAAGTTGTAGTTCTTTAGGGTAGATCTTATAAACCAGTAATGGAAAATGGTTATTACCTATATTTAATAAATCATCAAGGTACCTCGCTACAAACGCCTTTGTGGTGCCGTGACCAAGGATCGACTGGGTTACAGCGGAAGGGACAATGGAGGTGCAAAGGTTAGTTCATTTTGCTCTTTTGAATCAAATCTTAACATGATAACACGGAGCTGGTTTTAAAAAATTCAAAAATGTAGGTTTCTTTATTTAAAATCTGCTGGGGAAAGGGAGTTATTTTTGGTAATTTATTTGTACAAGGTTTTATTGCTTGAAAAGGTGATGTAACTGTCTCGCGTCACTAGCGCCGCGTTCAATTTTAGTTTATTTATTTTTTCAGAGTGTATCGGTAGTGTTCAAACATATTTGTGCTTACATGAACTGAAAAACAGTAAGATACTGTTGTTTATTGCGATTAAGATGCGATGTATTTTTAGTTACTTATATATTTCCGAGTGTATCGGGTGTTTTGTATTAAAGGATCCTGTTATGGGATGAGCGCGTTTCCGTAAAATTTGCTGAGTCTATTCAGCGGGATAGTCGGTGAGGTCGGTGAGCCTTTTTAAAATTAAGTCGTTAATGTGACTTAGTTGCTGCGTATTTCAGCGGGAAGCATTAAAGGCTTATACAAGTGCATGTGTACGGTACGTTTAGGCATTCGGCGCGTGTGCGCTAACAATGTCGGCAATTAAAATGATTGTCACGTGATTCGTAAAATTCAGTTGTGCGGTCGTAGCCATGTTTATTTTTCTGTTATGTTATCGCGAGTCTATCGCTGAAGTATATCGTTGTCATTAATTTTAATGCAGGCGCGAGTGCGTAACGATGTTGACAGTTGAAGCTGTCATGTAAATTGTATAATTAAGTTGTGCGGTCTCGGCACGTTATTTTTCATATGTATGTATTGCGTCGCGAGTACATCGCAGTCAAAATGGCATTTATTATATTTTTGTGTGCTTGTACGCACATGTTTCCGTTTACATATAATATTATTGAACCGCGCGCTGTTGCATATTTTCAAGTTATGCATCCGTTCGCACAAGTCATTTTCATGTCATATTTTTGTTCGTCAGATCAATTGTTTGTGATTTTTTTCCAATATAAGAATGGATGTATTATATTCCTTAAATGTTTTATTACATGCACCATGTAAATCATTGGTATTTTTTTTTGTATTTCATTCGATTTGTATTGTTTTGCTCGCTCTATCAGTTTTTATTATTTCATATTTTCAATAATCGGCACAAGTTCACTGGGGACATTTTATTACACACACAACATTTATTATAATTGCACAAACATTTAATAACTAATGGGGATTTATCAAATGGGTAGTAAGGCCAGTGAAGTGTTGTCATTGTGCGGAGGAGATTTAAATAAGCCAAAAAAGGAACAAAACACACCTCCTGTTCACGATACAATGTACAGCCAATGAAACCATGCGAGCATCAACAAAAGCGAATCACAAATCACTATATCCGGTGGTCGTTCGAAAGTAATTTTAATAATCACTTCCATAATTCCATTGTGTGGACTATCAATAACTCCATTGTGTGGACTATATTATTCACTGTGTGGTCACCCTAGTGGCTTGGTTGTGGTCTAAAATCACAATCATTGTCTACTAGATGAGAAGAGGCCACCTTGGATTCAAAATTTCAAATTTCAAAACGTTTCATTCGTCGTTGGATTCCACTCAATTGCAAATTTCGTTGGACACAATGATCATTATATTTATATTCATTGGACCCAACTTCAAATCGTCGCATTCGTCGGAAACATATATTGTGCGTTTATTGTGTGTATTTTCTCATAATGAGTATTTAAATGAGTTTCAAGCATTCGTCGTTGGATTCAAGTAAATTTCAAATTTTCGTTGGACACAATTTTTATTATATTTATTTTCATTGGACCCAACTTCAAATCGTCGCATTCGTCGTTGGAAACATATATTGTGCGTTTATTGTGTGTATCTTCGCATAATGAGTATTGAAATGAGTTTCAAGCATTCGTCGTTGGAAACTATATAATAAACTTTCATTTCGTCAACAGCCGATTAACATTAAACTTTTTTTCCATATTAAATTTTGTATATTGTGTATGAAATTCAACTTTATTACCATTGCTTCATTTGCTTTTCTTATGTTTTATCTCTCGGGTACCAGTACTATGCTAAATATATAAATATATAAATAACGCCAGGGAGCCTAACTTCGTGGGTAACAAACTTTTTTTTTCGATTTTTTTATATAAACAATTGAGATATTGTAATATAATAAGCAACTACAGCGATAGCAAATCGTACTCGATGAACCTGTCAGAGGGTCAGTTTGTCAAGCTTGAACTGGACACTGCCTGTGGATAGGGTCAGCGGGTACAATCACTGTATCGGCCGGTTATCGCTGTGGTTGCAGACTATTTATTATTACAATAAATATAAAACCCTAGAGACATTATCGTTAACTTTGTTATTAACGGTAGCTAGGTAAACAGATAGGGTTCTATATAGATACTGGACGAGCACGGCTCTCCAGTGCGGCAGAAATCTTAGTAAGCATGCGTGCGGCAGTATTCTATTAAGCATGCGTTGGCGCAGTCTTAGTAGCTCGTCCGAGCGACCACGACGAGGGTTCCTGGGCCGACACACACTTACATTTTGTTAGTGTTCTTCTTGCGGTAGCATAACGCTACACCTCGAGGTGTTGTTAAAAGCTGTAATAATATCATCTTGATGTTCAGTAGAAAGAGATAACATAAAGTCTCTTTCATAACAGTATAAAAACAGATCAGCAACAAGGGGTGCACAATTAATATCCATTGGGATGCCTATTACTTGTTTATAAATAGAGGTACCGAATCTAACATAAATATTATCCAGTAAGAAAGTTAGCGACTCTACTAGGTCTTGACAAGTCCATAAAGTATAATTATAATAAGAACCATCTGACAAAATGCCCTATGTTCATTACAAGCGATGAAGGTTTTATTTTCTCTAGCAAACGTTTTTTTCAATGAGACTGGTTACGTTGTCTCTTATTAAATTATGAGGGAGCGATGTATATAAAGTAGAGAAATCATAAGTAGACGAACAGAACGCCTGAAAATTATTTGATTTAAGCTTTTTAAAAACGTCATTTGAATTTTTAATCGACCGAAATAAATTTTTGCCAGAAGTTTCAAAAACCTAATCGCAATACCTAATTACATGTTCTTTAATAGCTGTAAGACAAGACGTTAAAAGCACGGATAATTTAGTAGTAGTGCAAGAACTTGAGTTAGCAATAAATATTGCTTTGAACGGTGTTTTATGCATTTTAGGCAACCAAAACATAGTAGGTATTTTGTCTTGTTTCGGCTCAATAATGATTCTAAATTTTGTAATTTGTAGAGTGTGTGCAGTAACAATATCACTCTCAGATGAAGAAGTCAGTATCTAAGCATTAGTGCTGTTCAGTTCTTCAGTTTGAATATTAATATAGTATACCCGTCACACTATAATAACATTATTAGAAGCCTTATCAGCAGGTGTTAAAACAAATTTGTTATGAAAGTCTTGAATTCCTTTTTTCAAATGACGAAACTTAAAACGAGGTCGAGGTGGTAATAAAGCAATGTTTATTTCATAAAATGATATACGAGTGTCTATTATTTTGAATATGTGGTTTGTTTTCCAGTTAGAAAGTGCATTAGGCTCAGCATGTTCTCTTTGCACCATTTATTGCAAAAAAGGTTTAAAGACTCAGCAATTTCTGCACGACATGCATTAAAATCAATTTTGGATGGAATTCTATATTTGGGACCTTTAGAAATTAAATTTCGAATTCTAGAGTCTTTGATTACATTAAGATCACCGGTAACGATATGACCGACAGGCTTATAGCAATATTTAGAAGTTAAACACTCTCAAGATTTTGGTGTATTATCAATGATCTGTAAATCAGAGGTAATTTTATTGTATTTTATTGTAAAAATTGTATTTCTAGTTGGTTTGTTGTATTTAAAACAAACCATAGGCGATTCAGTATTCTTAAAATAATTAGGGAATTAACTGTTTTATCTTTAAATATACCAGGAAGGTCAATAAAATCTACTCCTTTATTTAAAAAAGAAAATTTTAAGGAAATGTCTTTTATGGTCAGATTCCAAGTCAATGTGTGGCCTGAGAACATGCCGAGTATAACACTGAATCAGACTAGCAACCTCGTAAAATGGATGGGTTCTTATGACGATGTCGTCGGCTTCCTCATCCAGTTTCTGCAGACTTGATGTAGAAAGAGAAGCCAACCTAGATAGCATAGCGTGTCTGCCAGATTGTTTTAAAATAATATGTAGGTCATGAATAGAACAACGAATACGTGATTTTCTTTTTATGTTTCCATTAGTTCTGCTTCCGTGCGACCTCGATTTTCTTTTGCGTAATTCAAGCAATTCAAAGACATCATAATCAGGATGTTTAGAAATGTTGCCTTCCTGATAAATATTATCATTTAAACCAAGTGGGTATGGAGATTGTAATTTTTTAATCCAGTTTTGTTCCGAAATGAGTCTGGCTCTGATTTTAAATGCTCTTGATGCAGCGCTGACAAATGTATGTTTTTCTACTGGTTGAACGGAAATATTTTGTAAATAGTGTCCTGAATGTTTAACATGTTGGAATAAAATGTTTTAAATTTGCTGTCCAAAACGTGTTTTTAAGGGGCGACCTGTTTGACCCACATATTGAATTCCACAGTTATCAGAATTTCAAGTTGAAAGAGTTACAATTCAAATAATCACAGCATCTGCACCTCTTAGAATTTCACTTGAAAATAGAAGGATAAGATCTGCGTCTTGAGTCATTCAATTTATTTGGTGTAGAAATATTGTACTTTCGAAGAATAGGAGATTTTAAATGTGACAGTGTAATTTTTCAGTTTGACATTAAAAGATTATTTGAACCATTACAAGTTCAGTTTTATTTTCAGATTCAGGTGTTAAAAGGACAATCCTCGCGTTTTAAAAAAGCGTGTTTGAAAAAAAAATCAGAGAACGTGTGTTATTTTACGGCACAGCAAATGAAATTTAAAAAAGCCAATCTTTCAAGTATTAGCCCCAGATTTATACACATAAAACAATCATTACAAATTGATAAAATCAACTCTTCTTCCTTGCTGCTTGACAGCTGTTTTGTCTTTTACCAACTTGCTTTCGTAAAATGCCGTTTTAAGAGGTTTATCCAGAATGTGTCGGTAACGTCAGGCGTTGCTTGAAATTTAAACAATGACGCGGTATGCGACAATGATAGTAACACAACTAAACAAAATCGACAGTTATTTGCCAAAAAAGCACTTGCTTGAAAAAAAAACTTGAACTTGTTTGTTTATATATGAATATGTTTGGGCATGTGTGAGGTTGGTGCATCATATTATCTTGTTTAAACCTCCCAGTGGCAAAATATTTTGTCACGGACCGATTAAAGGCGGTAACTCCTCTGGTTCTCGTTTTTTTTTAATTTGTTTCCGGTGTCGTTTTTAAATGTATCGTTTTATAAACCAATGCTCTCTTTTCCCGTCTGCTTTTGGTTGTGTGGGGAGGCTGTGTCTTCTATATGCGGCCATACTTGATAATAGAATTTTCCTTTTCAAACTACATTTATTAACTTGTTAAAAGATCCGACACTTTGGATTTAGCGTCTAACACTTATTGACATTCGCACCCGGACTAGCAAGTTAAAGACCAGTACACTACAAGAAGCAAAATGTAACTGTAATCTATTATTTGGGCGGTCATAATTATGTTATGCGACAAACTCACAATGAAGATTTTGACACTCGGATATAGCTTAAACATTTGTAAATTTGTAAAGCTTTATCAAGATGGGATTTGTATACCATACGAAGATAATTTATGTAAAACCCTTTATTTTTCCGCGTCTGAAGGCACTTTAACGCTCAGCAAAAAGCGATTATAGTTATACCTCACATATTACTCTGCTTTTAGTATTGCCTTTTAGCATATAAATTTATATTGTCAAATAAACAATCACTAATTTATTTAAGATACATGTAATCTAACAACAAACATTATGCATTGCACATCTGTAAACAAACGAAAATCTTCATTCAACCTAAACAGAGAAGTTTATGAATCAATGTGTTAAAAGTTCGTGAATCAATATGTTAAAAGTTCATCCAAAATTGTGTTAAAGTTCATGTATTAACGTGTTAAAAGTTCATCAATCAATGTGTTAACATTTCACCAATCAATGTGTTAACATTTCATAAATAAATGTGTAAAAAGTTCATCAATCAATGTGTTAAAAGTTCATCAGTCATCATGTTAAAAGTTCATCAATCAATGTGTTAAAAGATAATCAATCAACGTGCTAATGTTCATCAATCATCGTGTTAAAAGTTCATCAATCTATGAGTGAAAAATTATTCAATCAATGTGTTAAATGTTCATCAATCCATGTGTTAAAAGTTCATCAATCAATGTGTTAAAAGTTCATCAATCAATGTGTTAAAAGTTCATCAATCAACATGTTAAAAGTTCATCAATGTGATAAACGTTCATCAATCAATGTGTTCAATTTTATCTATTACATAAACTTGTACTGGGGAAGGAACAGAACCCATTACACAGAGGATGACACCGAGTGATATAGCCGGACCCCGACCCCAGAAAACCCCCTTAAATCATTGTTAATCTATTATAAACTATAAAAATAATAAAAATACAATCTTTATTTAAGACAAAAAAGATCATTGAAAAAAAAACACATTAATATTAACTCATTATTATGTCTGGTTAATTGACTACAAAAGCAGGAGTACCTATTATTGCAGGAGCATGTCTGTTGGTACAGTTGATATTGCAAAAGTCCTTGTCACAACACTGAGCGCATGTAAGCGCAGATCTGATGTTTCTGTCGTGTACGCCAGTTTGGCATGCATACGAAGAAAACATTGCAGTCATATATTTAACAAATAAATGATTCTAGAGTGATGTTGCTTCTATGACTCCGATTTGGATGTAATGTGACATAAATAAGCATGAACTAACTCTCTCACACTTTCATGCACAAACGCAGTTGCAAACACATGCACGTACATACACTGTTGACTGCTGTAAGTTCGCCTCCTAAGAGTACATATATAGATGTAGACGTCCAGCCCTTTCTGGTGGAAGAATTCTTCGGATTCTTGATTCAGGCCGGTGCCTGGGTATAACCAAAAGCTTTCTCAAGGATGACTAGAACCCACAGTCTGGGGACCTGTGATCGTTTGTCAATCACTACTCGACCACGGAGTACTCCACAACTATACACGCACAGGTATTATCTCTTAATATGCTGTTTGGAGAAGCTTTTTTCCGAAACGTTACTTTAAGTTTCTATTTTGCCAATCTGGGTACTAATTTAGTACATTTAACGGTTTTGTGTTAATTTTCTCATAGTTTTCCTGCGACGTTAATATGTCAGTAATATCAATAATAAAGATAATTTTATATGTTCCTTAAATTGGACCTTATTTGTATTTGAAGAAAATTGATAATAATAAAATTATTTTGTTATACATTGCAAAACAACCTTACCAACAGCGGCCTTTTATACAATTGTGACCAGTTTCTGTTGTTTTTTTTATTATCTAACCCGAGATTGTTTGATTACCTGCTCAATAAGTCTTGACAAATAGTCAATATATAACATTGCTAAAGAGACCGATATTCTCTTCACACGTTATTGCTACATACCGTGACATCTGCACAGCCAGTTTTGTAGTGATATCCATTACCCCATTCGTACGTTTCTATTTTACATGCCTGCAAACAAATAACTAACTGCATTTCGGTTAGCAATCAATACTTTAATTTATTTTAACTCGGTTTTTGTTTTACATGTAACACTTAAATTTTACATATAACATGTATTGTAAATAAATATGAACAATTACATATACACTTGTTAATTGATCTTCAGTAAAGACACGACATTCACAGACAAATTAAACAGCTTGCAAGGGTATAGCCACTCAATAAGAGTAATCTTAACAAAGAGATAAGTGATAAATTTAAAAAAAGGGAAAATATTTCTCACGTTATACCTGATTTGACCTACACATTTGCACAGCTTCAAAGGTATCAACATTTCCTTGGTGTAAGCAATCAAAACACATTGGACCTTTTTGATGTCGATCTGGCAAGCCTGGGAACAGCCGTTAATCAACCTCGTCATTAATCTGCCAAAATATGCACATTTTAGGATTAATATCACACCAAACAGACGCAAATTATATTTAATATACGTTATAAAGATATGGAAGTCTAATGGGTCAGCTGTATCGGACTTTGGTGCTAAGAATACAACATGATTCCTGTAAGCTTCATCGCCATATCACAGGCCATTCTTTACCTCATTGATGTATTTTTCATGATTATATAATGGGACCTTGAGACTGCAGAGAATTGAGGACTTTAAAGATCTTTACCAATATCATGCAGTGATGGTTACGTATATCAGGGCTATCTGATAAACCTTTTTTTTTTTGGGGGGGGGGGGTTGTCCCGGCTAGCTCAGTTGGTTGCATCGCCGGAAATGCAGGGCTAGGCGCTTTCGCCGTGACGGTGCGGGTTCGATTCCAGCTAGAGACACTATTATTTGAAATTAACAGTAGCACAATTTGTGCAGTGTGGCGGCAATAAAAAGTCTCCCCGTACAAATAGTCAGTAATGTAATCATTTAACACCCGTTACCAATGTCAAGCTGTGATGGTAACGTATAGCAGCGCTATTTGATCAACCTTTTTTTGGGTTGTCCCGACTAGCTCAGTTGGTTACCTTGCCGAAAATGCAGGGCTAGGCGCTATCGCCATGACGGTGCGGGTTCGCTCCCAGCTAGAGGCACTATTATTTCTTTAATTTATTTGACATTCACAGTAGCGCTTTTTGTGCAGTGTGGCGGCCGTAAAAAGTCTCCGCGTACAAATAGTCAGTACTGCTATCATTATAATAACCCGTTACCGATGTCATGCAGTGATGGTTACGTATATCAGGGCTATCCTATCAACATTTTTTGGGTTGTCCAGCTAGCTCAGTTGGTTGCGTCGCCGGAATGGCAGGGCTAGGCGCTGTCGCCGTGACGGTGCGGGTTCGCTCCAAGCTAGAGGCACTTTTATTTATACATTGTATGTCAAGCAGTGATGGTAACGTATATCAGGGCTATCTGATCAACCTTTTTGTATACTAGAGTACACTAGCCTAGTTGTCGGCTTAAGCAAATATCAGCGTCATGGTTCAGATTAGAAAATACCAAAGTTAACAACAATGCTTTTTCATTTTGAATATATTATAAAGTAAGGATGTTTTTACTCGCCAATTCGATTATAAACCTAAATCGATCTGATTTTTTAACTATGGACAAGACAGTTCTAAACAGTGGAGGTAATTTTAAATAATGAAAAATGACAGAGGTTCGTTAAAAAACTTATCCGTACTTACCTATAGACACAGAAATTTCTAAAAATGCCAAGTTTGTGTTAAAGATAACTACTCAAGGTGTATATCCATGTATACATTGTGAGATTCCAACTATAAATATCATTAATCTTAACTTTAAATCGAAAATGTGTTTCCCTTTAGACTTGATAAGACTCCGTCATTTAAGTTTTTGACACTGATGATTTTAATAGTTGAATTGTTATAAAGTAATACAAATTATTTTTATCTAACAAGAAATCACAATTTCTACAAAATAATGATTCAGAAGTAAGAAACGATGATGAAGCAAACATGTTTTTAGATTTTGCCCTGAAAATTAGCAGTAACCTTTATATATCCTGTAAAGGTTCTCACACAGCTGCTTTTTTATACTTAAAAGTGGCCAATATGTTTAGAGTATTTAAAGGAATGCATGATGCAGCTAAGAATAATTAAAAACATTTGAAAATCTATATGCATTTTGCATTATATTTTGATAACCTCTCGTAATTATATTAGAAGGCGAAACGGGTTAATATAAATAACATAAATCTGTGGGTCTCAAATATTTTGGATGTTTATTTTTTCAACACCCCATCTTAATCGTACTAGATAACTCTACACGTGTCCCCTTGTCTACACCCTATTAGACACTGCTTTTTTAACCTTTTAACTAAATGGTTCAATAAGTGAATAAGAAAGTTCATTTACGAAAGCAAAATGTAAACAACAGTTAATTTTTGTTATTTAAGAGATTTGTTCACCCTAGCATTACATAAAGCAGTGAGTATTTCAATTATAAAAGATATAGATTCAACTTGATGTACTGTAGAGTTTGAATGGTGTGCATGTAAAACAAGCGCAGTGATTGAGCAAGACAAACAACCTGAATCGCCGCATCCGGCCTATTGGAGAAGTCACCATGGCAACATTTTTGACAGTCTACCAGGTCGTCATGGACATTAAATTTCTTATATATCCAATGAAAACATTGACATTTTCTCACTAGATTTAAGATTTGTTACAGTTTGTTGCTACATTAAATTATTTACTCTTAGATTAGTACTTTCAAATCTTCACTAAGTAGTACACATCCATTTTTAAAAAATCATTAGTTTAATATAAATATATTTTAAACATCTTCATAAAACCAATTTTCACTGTTTCCGTTTCTAGTATTTACTAAGCCTTTGTAGTGAAACGCAGTACGAACAGGAACAAGAAAATAAAATAAAATTAAAATAATAAAAACAACATTTAAAAAAAATATTTAATAGCAATTCGGGCGTGAAATAACGAGACTGATTAAACTGTGTAAGTCATACCATTATATATATACCAATGTTATTTTGAAGCACTAAACGTAATACTATGTATCTTATGTTATTTTCCAAAACTATCCAACACATATATAAATCGCATTATTATAACGTTTTTCTTTCCTCTTACAGATTTATCCATACATCCCGACCTGTACATATGAACGCTCTGACTTCTCGTATAAGCTTGGACATTACATACCTAAACTAGATTATAGTAAGTATGCATTGGCGATATAAAGTAAAAAATCGCTCGTTTGATTGATACCTGCTTTGATAATAAAATAAAATCTTTGTCTTAACGAGAAGATAGAAAGTTCTATTTGTTACATTCCAATGTAGCCTAAGGGTCAAATTGTCATAGACTGGCCCAAATACTTTGTAATAAATGCTTTCTTTTAAAGTTTAAGCATTGCAATGCTGTGAAATGTACGTGCTAAAATGCATTTTATTTTCTTACATCTAAACCTATATTTAAATGGACGAAGTTCAAACGATTATTTTTTAAAATCAGATATGACAATGACAAATATTTTATTCGGCATTTAAATATACAATACAATTATAGCCGACAAATACAACACACTGTGAAGAGCTAGTCAAGACATAGCGTATATCAATTATAATCAACAAACAGTTGTACAGAGAGACTAACTTAAAGATACTTAAGCCTTATTTCGCTTCTTAAAAGCGAAATATAAATAATTATACTTAGCTAGATTGTTTAGAAGTTTTGGATTTTTTGATGATGTGTTTTAAACTTTTGTAATGTTGGCCAGTGGTTGTAATAAAGACTGCAAAATCAGATACCTCGTCATGGTTTCACATTTTCACCTTGTCACAGAGCTGAAGATGAAGCATATTGTCACAGTCCATGCACCACGTACCGTTTCCTAAAATTAAAAGGCCAAATCATATAATTTTGTCATTGTAGCATTTATTATAATTTATTGTTAAATTTCGGTAAAGGACAATTATTCTGTAAGTCATGTGCTCCGAAAGTAAGTGTTTGTTTGTCTGATTTACTTGTTATTGAATACGATAACAAACAACCAACATAATCAGGGCTACATTGTAGATGAGTACTGAGCTAAATTTGTTACCCTCTGTAGATAAAGAATATACTTACATACGTTTTTACTTACTTAGTCTATTTATTATATCTAAATTTTTATCATAAATGGAAGAAAGAAATAAATGCATTTGTTTAAAAATTTGAAATATGCTTACATATATTAGGAATCGCTACACTCACCAAACACAGCCTCCCCATGCATATAAAACGAAGAGAAGAAAGAGAGCATGTGTGTATAAGAATGTGAAATTTAAGAACTTCAAGAATTTGCTACTTTCGCAAGATAAATGTCAATCATTTAAACAAAATAATTCTACCAAACCTTGGTGGTGTAGGTGGTCAACAAAAATGGTCGTGGGAGATTTTGCTGATGTTGTGGTTGGTGTGGTTGTTGTTTTCATTTCACATTCTGTAATTCCAACAAAAATGAATGCTCCTTGCAACAAAGACTGATAAAAATACCATTATATTTTGTTAACAAAATATCTTATTATTATTACTTTTATTATTATTATTATTATTATTATTATTATTATTATTATTATTATTATTATTATTATTACCACTAACTATAGTATCAAATTTTAAAACAGCGAATCAGAGATCGTTTTATACAAAACTGGCATGAAGGTATTAACAATAAAACATTTTAGAATGTACAAGTCTGTATTTGGGTTTGAAGATTACCTTAGTTTAATAAAAAACGAAAGGTAATGTAAATTGATAAAAAGTTTAAGGTGATGTTCACATTCCATTGCAATCGAAACTGGCAGGTAATTTAACGTCTTGGCCTACCAATTAACAAAATTGAATCTTTAAATTTGAATAACTGTTTTTGATCTGGTATGTATTTACCGTTTCTTAATTGAAAAAAGGTGAAATATGCATATCAGGAATGTAACAATTGTTTGCATGGTATGTATAAATGTTCTTCCTATCATATACACATATTCCACAGACATTTGGAATATGTGTATATGATTGTTGTATTTTGCAAGATTACATAAAGAAGGTAACATGTATCTGAGTGCTTCGTAGAAAAATGTTAAGTATTTCATTTTAAAATACGAGCATTTTGTTTGTTAATTTTATTATAAAAATCATGAAACACTTTTTGATTTACTTGCGAACTTCTTAGTTGGTTATACTATCCAACGTTTGTAAAGTAGAAAAATGGATTATGTAAGTTTACACACATTATTAGTTAAACCTTTAAATTTTTAAAAACAGATTTAAAATGTATACAAGTATTTATATTGACTAGGCTGACAAGTCCATGTTGCGTAAATTTCATGTTTGAACTACTTGCATAACTTACCACTGGTAGAAAATGACAGCTGTAGAGGATAACCATACGCTGTAAGGGAGTCCAGTAAACCATAGAGTGTAGCCCCAAATATTTCGCCGTTACTGTCTGCCAGATCACATAAACTGTTGTTCGAAATATTAACGAATACTGTTACGTAATTATCCAATGGTTTTGCAACCGGCAATGTTGTTTGATTCCACAAGGAAATGTTTCTCCCATTCAGTTGTAATGACTTCAAGTTGCTTTTTAAGACCGATAAAGCAATAGTGCTGTTTTGGAGGTCGGCGTTTTCTGTAAAAAAGTTATAGGAATTCGCAAACTGAGACATTCCTTGCATAAACCGATTTCCATACATCTTCCCATAGTCTACTAAGTACTGAATAACGCTGATTGGCTTGTTGGCCATAATTACAGTCGGGTCTGATCCAAACAATACTTCATGCGTTGATCCCTGGTCAAGGTACACAGCAAAATGGTTTGTGTGGTTTTAACAGTGAACTTCCGTATTGTCCTCATCAGTAAATATCCTTACGATGTAAAAGTTGTGAGGAAATAAAGGCGGAACTATGAATTTAGTTACCCAGAATCGAGTAGGAATCATCTGCTCTACTATAAAGTTTCTTGCTCCTACCTCTACAGGAATCTCTGACAAATATGACCCGGAAACACGGCAATGGGACTACTGCTAATAATCACCGTGACAGCTCCACTCAAATCATAATTAGCCAAAACCTGAAATGTCTGGAACTTTTGCAGCGTAACATTCTGGAACGTAAACGATAACCCTGAGGTTCTGTATTTGATAGAAACATCGGAGTTACTATCTTCACCAACAACTAATATTGAATTATTGTAAGTTAAAAAGGGTCGGTATGAAGCTGCTGTATATCGTGTGGAAAGCGCTGATGTAGGGAGGACAAGAAAGCCCTCCGTATCCTGACTGGTGTAGTAAGCTAGAACAGATATATTCCAGGTGGAATTCACTTCTATTCCTTTAAATTGATTGCCACTTTCCATCTGAACAAGTTTGTCGTTTAAAGCGACGATGGTAGCGTTGGATACGGTGAACTGTCTGTAGTAGTTAATGAATGGTGCTGTAATCCTAACTTGGGCTGGATTGTTGGACATCGATGATATATGGATGAAAATGTAATTATTATTTGCATGACTTTTCTTAGGTACTCCAAACAAGAGTTGCTGCGAAAAAGTGTATCGTAATTCACTTATTGTAAAATAATAACAAGAGAAATGTAAAACAACTTTTCAACTTGCCGTTCTAAGGCGGTTGCTTCAATGGTTCTCTTATTCCTTTTATAAACATATATAAATGCTATCCTATAGGTCACTCGATTTAGAAGCCAGGAGTAGACGAAATAACCTGATACTCTGGGGACTTACTGAAAGGATGAGATACAGTGACAGAGACCTGATTAATCGATTCTTAGCCAGTGAACTAGACCTACATCTTACAAACAATTACAACCCAATCCAACGTGCACATCGGTTAGGCCCCGACAAGAAGGTGAACTATGACCAAAAACGCCCCTTCATCGTCAACTTTATGCATTATGAAGACACAGAAACCATCCTGAGATCAGCATATAAACTCAGAGGTACGAACTTTATGATAGACAGAGACTACCCAAAGGAGATTGTCGAGGCCAGAAAGAAAATGTATGACTCACAAGCAGCAAGAGAGGGACGAGAGGCGGGCAAAAGGGTCGAGATTAAATATCCGGCGAGACTATACATTAATAACTTATTCGAGGACGACGCGTTACCCGACTGGTTTGGGCTAATGCGCGAAAGCCGAACGCATGGTTTTGAGTCGAACCCCATCAACGACAACAATGGCGCATCACAATCTGAGATCCCCCCCCCACGTTCGCGGTACCCCAATGACAGGGGGCATGAGAAACCCAAAAGCCAAGACACCGCCGACATGCGACGCGATGATTTTACAAAACAACAGTCAAACGACGTAAACTACGGCCGAACGACAAGAACTGATCAAGAGAATCCCAGAGGTCACGATAATAGTAAACAAACATCACGTGACAATACACAAAATACACAAGTAGGTCAAAATGACGTGCTAGGATCTCAAGGTAATCACATCACCTGTCAGTCTAATAATAGTACGAGCTTACCTGTGAACCCAGGAATCAATAAATCTCCGGAAACAATTGTTAAACAATTATTTAACACTCCAGCCCCGCGAGGCAGGAGTCAATCACAATCAAAGAATGTGAATTCATCGACAAAGAAATCAACTAAATCCAGTAACAACAATGTGACATCAAACACGTGTACAGGTAGAACGAACACTACAGGCAGCCAATTGAAAACACCTGTGCTTTGGAGGTCGCGATCTGTGTCAAGTGTTGCTAAAAATAGACAACGGGTAAACCAGAGTGATAACCTGGTCAATGGTAACGCAAATACATTCAACATTCTCACGGGCCAGGCGAACCCGCAATAACATGAGCAAGAGAGAAGTGACGATTCTGACTTCAGATTTTGTTTGCTTAATATCCAAGGGCTCATTGGAAAGAGATTTAATAAACTAGATTCTACTGAATTTCTAAATATTCTTCATAAAAATGAAGTTGTATTGCTGACAGAATGTTGGTCATGTGACGAATTTAATTATAACGTGAATGGTTTTACTTACTTCAAAATTGACAGAAAAACTTAACATAAAAACGCACGTAGATAAAGTGGTGGTCTTATTGTATATATTTCTGATAAGATAACAGTAAAATTAACAAGTCCAATCTTCCCGGAACCACCAGGATTTCTTATCTGCTAGATGATCAGTATCCATGAAATTATAATACCATGCTTGACCCCAGGAATCATAAATTTGTCCAGCTAATGCTCTATTAGTGGCCGTAACAAATTACAAAGTAAGGTGTACTTGGTCAGTTCCAAGAATTTTTATAAAAGAAATCATTGAAAAAATCAGATGGGATATTAAGGATTATTTTAACTGCTCTGTCTGAAAGCAGTGTAGATCGAGATCAGCCGGCACATCAGGAATGTCGACAGCAATAAGATCGTAATTTACATGTATACCCAACAAAAAAGTTCTGCACACAAGTGTTCTTTTGCGTAAATTTTATAATATAGCAAATAACTGGTATACACTCTTACATGTATATCAAGATTAATTGTTTGCGGAGTTAAAGGCAAAAACGAAATAAAAATTGGTTGGTAAATAAGCGAGAAATGTCATTTTGAGTATGATAGGGGTCAACAGTCAAAAGTTGCAAAAGTTGCCGTATCAAGGTAGAGGTGTGAAATCTAAGAAATCACTCAAATTTTCACCAGTGTCCGTTTTAAGCGATTATGAGCATGCACTGTGATGCAAATAACAGTCGGTAATTAAAATTTGATACCAAGCCATTTCCAGAATTACGCTCAAACTTAAGTATTTATTTATTAAAGTATCAAATTGTCTCACTCATTGACCTAAAGGTATGACAAAACAGTTTAGTGATGATTCGGACAGTTTCCATTCTGTATTGATGAATCAAAGCATCTTTTTTATAAAGTGTACAAAAGCAACCATCCAATGCAATCAACACCTAATCTTATTTGAGAAAAACACATCTGCATTGTTTTTCAAATTAATTTATTTCTCATGGTCAACAAGGAAGGTTTATTTTTATTTGACCGTCATGGAAAATGTCGGACCACTCTGGCCACCTAGACGTCTTTATAAACAAGAAAGAACACGTGAAGTTGGTCAAGCTAGTTGATCTGCCCGGTTCTCTTGTTCACGAATGGAACCTAATTCCACAAATAAAATTTCGTCGGCTGTTAAATTCCGTGCGAAGCCGCTTGAAAGATTCATCGTGGTCTAGCGATTTTTGCAACTTTTGTGTAGTAACCCCCTGTGGCCTTAACAATGAATTGCTTTTAAAGTATTGATCGGATTTTATTTCTGACTTGTTTACATTGTTTACTTAGAATTGCTGATTTATTTGGTTGTATCATTTTGTTGTGTATGGTGAAATTAAAAAGATATTTTATAAAATGTCCAAGTGTGCAGAACTTTTTTTGCCGAGTATATTTCGAATAGCGTTTTAGACTCTCTCGCAGTACATTTTTTCTCTTTTTGGTAAGGCATGATTGATACAATATTGGAAAGTTGTCTGACTATGATTGAACATTTAAGCGAACATTGTTGAAATGTGTTTTAATGCAGTTGTTATAAGATTCTGAAAAACAACATTTATACCTGAGATTAATATTATATTTAAACACTTAACCACTGTTGTGTTCTAACTACACCGATCGTATTTTCTTTATTTCTCAGCGAGGATTTTGAGTATACTCTTCAGACTGGAACATATTCAGATACATCATGTTCACTTCTTTTGATGAAATAATTATTAAAATCCTTACATGCGTTTGGAAACTACTGACATTTAATTAATGTAGGTGTAAACACAAAAATCACAAAATCGTCGGTAGCGATAAATTCTCCATTAACGAAAATTCATGTTTCCCTATTTAAATATCGATTCGTAAATAATTTTGAACAATTCTATGCAATTCTGCAAGAATGTGAGTGCTAAACTGTGACACAAATGATTTTTCAGCATTTTTGGCCGTTTTCAGTATATCCTTACAAAAGCTACGACAGATTTGGTGACTTTTGGTTTTACCCTCACTTCGATTTTAAAAAAGTCCTTAATTTATAAACGCATGATGGGATTTTATTGGCATTTTCATAAAAGAAGTATTGATGATGTGTACTCTAACTCCAGGCGGAGAAATTAAAATGTATGATCGGTGTAGTTAGAACATAGGTTAAGTGTAGCTGTTTCCTACGTTGATTATTTTGTTTTAATGAAGGCATGTTAGCCAGGTTTAAAGCCAAATGCTACAGTTTCAAACAATCAAAGTTTTTTAATCAATCATGATGATAGATACATAACCAAGGTATACAAATTTAAAATAGAATGTGATTTTTATACATTCTCATTTTCATATTGAAAAATGTATTTCACCTTATACTTAAAGCATATACATTCATTATTTAATATGTAAGTGCAGGTAACACCCCAACCAGGGTGAGATTACCCACAAACAACATAGTGTGGATTCAACACCCAAACCAGAGAGAGAGAGAGAGAGAGAGAGAGAGAGAGAGAGAGAGAGAGAGAGAGAGAGAGAGAGAGAGAGAGAGAGAGAGAGAAAGGTGAGTTATCCTCCAATCTCCCACTCGGGGGAGGTGAACCCACCCTCATCGACCACCACTCTCCCCTCTGTAGGGAGGTGACCCACCTCATCTCTAGGAAGGGTACCCTCCCTTCTCTCTAGGGTAGGTGGAACACCTACCTCCCTCCTCTGGGGGAAATGACCTTCCCCCCCTCTTGGGGGAGGGGGGAGCCCAGTGGGAGGGGGGAGGTCGTCTCCCCCCACAGGAGGGGGGGGGGGAATGTGACCCCTTCCCCACTGGGGGGATGTGACCCCTTCCCCACTGGGGGGGGGATGTGACACTGGGGGGAGGTGACCCTTTCCTAATCAGGAGGTGACACCCCCTTCCCACTGGGGGAGGGGAAGTGGGGAAGGTGACCCCCGATTCCCACTGGGGGAGGGGGAAGGTGACCCCATTCCCACTGGGGGGAGGTGACCCCCCCTTCCCACTGGGGGGGGGGGGGGTAGGTGACCCCCTTCTCACTGGGGCGGGAGGTGACCCTCCTTCCCACTGGGAGACGCGCGGGGGGAGGTGGCCCCCTTTCCCACTGGGTGGGTGAAGGTGACCCCGCCTTACCACTGGGGGAGGGGAAGGCGGGAAGGTGACCCCCCTTCCCACTGGGGCGGGGGGAAGGTGACCCCCTTCCCACTGGGGGGGAGGTGACCCCCCTTCCCACTGGGGGGAGGTGACCCTCTTTCCACTGGGGGGGAGGTGACCCCACTTCCCACTGGGGAGGTGACCCCCCTCCCTCTGAGGAGGTGACTAACCCCATCTCCCTCACTAGGGGAGGTGACCCCCCCTCCGCCACACAGAGAAGGGTAATCTCCTACCGCCAAACCGGGATAACAGGGATGGAGGATTTCAAATAAGTAAAGAACAAGGGCGCGATCACCCAACTCATCTAACAGCCTTCAGTCGTTCCCTGTACTGAAGTGCAAAGAAAGGTTAAAATGCCTTCTTATATCAAAACAATATCACTATCCAGTGACTGCTAAATGCCCTGTTTCCTTGTGGTGTTTTCTTTCGTGTTTTTTTTTTTGACAGACTAGACTATTTGTAAATACATTATTGAAAAATAATTGAGAATAGTTAGAATTAATAACCTTTTTCTCTGATTTCTCTTTAATATGATGGATTTTTTAAATAAAGGGACTTAATTCAATAACTTTCATTTTATATCTGGAATGTATTTCTTTTGTATTACAATCAATGGCAGGGACCCGAATAGCTCATTTGGGTAAGCCGGAAAATAACGGAGAACCAACAATTCTACCTGATTAGGTTCGATTCTCGGAACTAGTAGCATACAGAATTAAAAGTGTACTTTTTTATTTTAGGATAAGGGCCTTCCACAGTCTCCATTGAACTTTCACCAATAAAAACATCATACTTTTTCTGACGGCAAAATACCATTGAAAAATAATGTTGCACGAATAAATATTATTTGATGTACATTGTGTATGTTTATTTTACATACCTTAAGAAATGTTAGAACATTTTCGCAAAATAGCGTTATACCTTAGCATTCTTAAAATTCTATTAACATATTACGCACGCGAATAATAATCAATTGTAATAGCCCACGTGCTTTTTGCTGTTCATGGCGAATTTTGTAAATTATAAGTACATACCATTCACAGCTGTAATTCGAGAAAATGATGTTTTTACAGCGGTTGACAATTATATAGGTAATAATAGGTAATTAATGTGTAATTATTCAAAAGCCATACACTTACGAACGCGGCTGTATTTTTGTTATATTCAGTTAACGTACGAGTATTTTTGTTTTTGTTCATTTTGCACATACCGTATAACCATTTGTTGAGTGCAAATAAGCGACCCATGATTTTACGTAAAAATGTAAATCTAACTTGAAACCAGCGTGAGCTAGGTCTAATAATATGAAAATTTAAAGCTAAGAATATTCCAGCTTGCTGTATTACATTGTATCTATATGTCAATGCCGTTAATATGAACGTCTTATTTCAGAGAATTCAGGAGGATTGCTCGAAGCAACGTAACAACGTGTATTTAATATAAATGCCAAACATAGTCAGGGCTATTTATTTATTCTACTTCTTCAGTAATAAATAGGTACAATATTTCTATTTATAGGAATGCCTAATAGTTGCTACAGATTTATGTGGCATACACATATAAATATAATATATGCCTCACATGTGGGTTCAGAATGATGGGAATAAAATATCCAGTTTGATGATAGAGATTCGATTGTTAAAAAGATCATTGTACTACAAGAACAACAGCAACAAGAACAACTACAATTTTCAGTTCTGACGTTTTCTAAAAAGAAAAACAACAACACAGAAACGTAAGAAATGTTCAAGATGATTTCAGTTTTATCATAAATAGATTTTTAAGGTAAACCCTGACACTGCATTTAAAGTTTTTGTCATTTTGCATTAGAAAAACCCTGTTTCAATATTATTATTTTACCGATATTTCATCTATAAATTTCATGCAAAATTAACTGTATTAAAAAGTGTACTTAAATTTTGCACATTCTTCAAACTATTTTACTTAAAAGTATTTCTTTGATATGTTTCACTGTAAACAATCTGGCCTGCAAGACATTATCTTATGTATACATTCATGAAACTGATTATAAGCAAATGGTCAGCAAACATATGGTCTGCAATCAAGTAATTAGGTGGAATTTAAATGTTTCTCAGGATGATGGTCAGCTCAGCAGGTTATTGAGATTTATTGCCATTTAATTGTAGAAGCGCTGATCACTGTGGCTGATAAGCTCAGCATCTTCTGGATGCTGATGTTAGACATTTTTGTTAAGCTGATAAGTAAACACGTATCATTTGTCAAGAGTACTGATGATCATAGTTTACGGTTGAAATTTGAAAAATGTATTTTTTCTGATGTTTTACAAAATGACTTGTTTTTATGCCTATATTATAACCTACCATCCGGTAGTATTAGAGAATGTTTGAATAACCAAAATGTGTTTGATAGCATAATAGATGACATTATTTTTTTCAAAGATAAATATAATGATAGATGCGATTTCTTGGTGACTGGAGACTTAAACTCGCGAGTCGGACTTTTAAATGATTTTGTAGAAGACGAATATTTATTTAACCTTGAGTTTATGCCACCGGACTATGTCACAGATACTAACATTCCAAGACGCTCACAAGATAAAGTTGTTAATGCTAACGGTAAATTGCTCATTAACTTTTGTAAACAGACGGGTTTACGAATAATGAATGGTAGACTGGGGATTGATAAATTATTTGGAAACTTTACATGTATAAAACACAATGGGAGTAGCGTAGTCGATTATGTTCTTTGTAAAAAGGATTTGATGCAACTTTTTAACCGTTTTTATATTGAAATACCAAACATTTTATCGGATCACTGCGCAGTAAATTTTTCATTACGTTCTGCAGTAGATAATAGATGTACGTCAAATGACAATTATATTAGTCAAGAATCGAAATCTGAGAAGATTGACTTTATTTATAAATGGAATCCCGATTTGAAGACAGAATTTATTTCAAAATTAAATGAAAGGGATTTTCAACATAAATGTCAGGAGTTAACAAATGAATTGTTGATTATATATAATAAGGAAAACATTAACCAAAATTTGTCGGAATTTAATATTGTGTTAAATAAAATATGTCAACCACTATTTAGAAAAGATACTCAGGTTAATAATAAGAAAAATAATACTAATAATAGGTGGTACGACAACGAATGTAGACAAAAACAACAAACATTCTATAAAACACTAAATACATTTAGAAAAGATAAATCAGATATAAACACAATAGAGATGACCCGATCTAGAAATGATTACAAGACTCTTATAAGAGAAAAGAAACTTAACCATGATATTAAACAAACACAAAAAACTAGAATCTTTGAGAAGTAAAAATGCTAAAGAATACTGGAAATTGTTGAAAAGTTTATCGTCACGAAATAATGTTAATAAGGTGTCTTCTGAAGAATTCGCAAATTATTTCAAATCTATTAATAACCCAGATTAAATATTTTTTCAACCGGACGAAGATGTTATTTATTTCAATGAACGTTATTTAAACGGTGAATTTCAGATTATGTTTCAAGAATTAGACGACCCTATATCTGAAAGCGAAATCTTTAAAGCATGAAAGGAATTACGAAGCGATAGGGCCGGGGGCCCAGATTTTTTTATAAATGAGTTTTTCAAATATGGAATCTCCAGTTTTATGTCATATCTGCTGACGCTTTTTAATAAGTTACTAAACAATGGTTACTTCCCATCCTCATGATCGGAAGGCTTTATTATACCTTTATTTAAGAAAGGAAACCCAGATTTGCCAGAAAATTATAGAGGGCTTACTCTTTTAAATACCATGGGTAAACTTTTCACCAGAATTCTAAATAATAGGTTAAATAGTTGTGCTGAATATTATCAAGTCTACATAGAATCTCAAGCGGGATTTCGGTCACACATGGAAACAATTGACAATGTATTCGTATTACATGGATTAATAAATCATGTTTTAAATGAAAACATGAAGATATACGCTTGTTTTGTAGATTTTACAAAAGCTTTTGATTTACTAGTACGCGAAAATATTTGGCAGAAATTAATTCAATTTGGGGTCAGGGGAAAATTCTAAATGTCCTAAGATCAATGTACCAAAATGTTAAGTCTAGAGTTAAAACAAACAATTTATTAAGTGATAGGTTCTTATGCTCATTAGGGGTCCGTCAGGGTGATTGTTTATCCCCTTTCCTTTTTTCTATATATCTGAATGACCTTGAAGAAACACTATGTCGTAAAGGCTTTAAAGGTATAAGTACGGACATGCTGAAACTTTTCTGACTTTTATATGCGGATGATATTGTTATTATATCAGAAAGCTTAGATGATTTACAAAAAGGTCTGAATATTCTTAAAGATTATTGTTAAAGATGGAAACTTACAGTGAACGTTAATAAAACCAAAGTTATGTTTTTCAGAAAAGGGGGGAGAATTGCGCGAAATACAAGATTATTTTACAATGGTTTAGAAATCGAAATTGTTAACAAATTCACGTATCTTGGAATTGTATTCACAAGTGGGGGATCTTTTGAACAAACATTCGAAGCGTTATCTGGTCAAGCATTAAAAAGCATATTCAAAATAAAACTGTACCTTCAAAAATTTACAAACCTGGAAGAAGCGCTGACTTGATTTATTCGATAAACTCATAAAACCTATTTTAAATTATGGATGTGAAGTTTGGGGAATAAATGACGCAACGAAACTAGAAAATATTCATACCAATTTTTGTAAAAATATTTTAGGGATTAAAACACAAACACAGAATAATTTCATTTACGGTGAATTAGGAAGAATGCCTTTAAAATATCAAAGAACTACTCAAATAATAAAATATTGATTTCAAATTATTAAATGTGATAGTGTTAAACTTACTAAGCAAACATATAACATGATGTTAAGTGATATCGAAAGAAATGTTGATATTTCAAATTGGGCAAAAACAGTTAGATCTATTCTTTATAATTTAGGTTTGAATTACGCATGGTTGTTTCAAGAAGTCGGAAACGAAAATATTTTTATATCATTAGTTAAGCAAAGACTGAAAGATATTTTTACTCAAAACTGGATGGCAGAATTGAATACATCGACTAGAGCCTCAACATTTAGACTTTTTGCAAACTTTAATTTTTCAAAATATTAATTACATGTTAAAATTCAAAAATATAGATCAGCGTTGATAAGATTAAGATTATCTTCACACAGACTAGCGATAGAAACAGGACGGTGGCATTAACCGCAAGCAATACATTGAAATGAACGCAAATGCATTTTATGTAACAGTTTAGAAGACGAATTTCATTTCTTACTCGAATGTGAACATTATAAAGATCTAAGAATAAGATATATAAAACCATATTTCCGCAAAAGACCAAACATTCCAAAATTTATTGAACTTTTTTCTTGCAAGGACCAATCAATTAATATGAATCTGGCAATTTACACGTTTAAAGCTATGGAACGCCGTAATGAATTGTTATATTAAACAACAGTCACTTTTCTCCAAGGATATAACTATTTTACATTTTAGTCATAAGATTGAAAACGATATACTTGATTTGTTTCTATTATCTATTATTGCTATGATTTTCAGCTTTGTTTATGTCGATTTCTATATATTAACATGACCGCCACTGACCACTGACCATTTCATGTGTGAATTTTTGGTATTGTAAATATGTATATTATTATGTACTCACAGGCATTTGCCTTTTGTTCAATAAAGATATATACATATATTATGCTCTCTTTATCTCTTCACTTTTTGGCTTCGTGGGAAGGCTGTGTTTTTCTGGCCGTGGCTATTCCGGGTACAGTACGCATCTTTCCTTTTTTCATTTATAATTAATTATTCAACACGAGCGTTTAACGCTAGACTTATTGACTGAGCTTGTGAATAGGCAGATCTGGAAATCCCACGCAAAAAAACCCGCAAAAACCCTTGTGTTTACTTGTAATGAATTGTTTTTACTATATATTTTAAGATGTAAAAATGTATGTTGTTACTTTCAGTGAAGAAAGTTTCATGAACACAAACAAGTTTCTGTTCCCAAGCTAGAAACAAACAACAAAACACAAACCAACAACGACGAAGAAAAATATCAAAGTCGGTGTCCCAAAGGGAATTCCGTTAAAAAAGCTCAATGAATACTGCGAGAAAAGCGAAAAGTACGAGATTAACACATTCAAAGACGATGACCTAAACGAAATTACGCTCGCAATAATCCCTATCCTTTAGAATATTAATTGATCCCGCGATAATTGAACTTTTGCTTTAAAACTTTCAGTACAACATGCAAGTAATACTAACTGATTTATCAGTAAAACAGTTTTCAAAATGACAGCAACTGACTGCTCACATCATTTAGAGAACTGAGACCCAGTTAATAAAGAGTGTTACCACCAACTGCGCGTATAACTTCAAGACACATTGATCTCGCTGAGCTTATACAGTGCTGAATGACTTCTTTGTGAAATCTTAAGCCCATTCATGAAGAAGCCCATTCCAAGTTGCATGGTTGGTCACTCCTGTTTCGTACGCCTCTTACAAGATCACACAACATATTTTCAATTAGATTTAGATCCGGAGTTCTAGCGCACCATGGACAAATTCTGACGTTTTTCACCTCAAGAAAACGTCTGGTGTTCGCCGAACGATGACACGGTGCAGCATCATGCATAAACGGTATGCATCTGTGTGTTTGAAGACGTGGAAGGACAACCGGATAAGGACTTGTCGCTGATATTCTTCAGAATTTAAGTTTCACACAACAAAATCCACTCAGTAAGAAACCGATGACAGAAAAAGAAAACAGATCTAGCCTTTTGAGAAGAGATACTGATATAATATAAAATGTCATTTGTCTTTCGTAGTACACCATTTAACAGACCTAACGGTAAGTTTTAGTTTATATTGAGTCATTTAATAAATTATTCAGAAGATTCAAAACATGTGTGTCCAATGCCCATGTAATTGGCTCGATACCGAATATAACTTTAGAAAAAGGAAATATGCATATCAGGAATCGTCATACTAAAAAAACACAGCTTCCCTAAGCAGCAAAAAAGAAGATAGGAAAAGAGAGCATGTTTTTATAAATATGTCAAATTCAAATAAGACGCCAAGAAGAATTAACGAAAAAGAGAACCATTGGGGTAACCTTTGTAACGGTCAGTGTTTTGCCACTCGGGGTTCAAACCGGGTTCTTGGGTGCACCAACCGCACTTGCCCCAACAAGTTCTCATATGACAAAACAAGTACAAGTTGTCTTGGTGAAATAACTCCAGCCCACCCATCAGCTCAATAATGTTGCATGCAAAAGCATACAAACATAAGAAGCTGATAGTATTGAAAAGTTAAAGAGGCGGGTACGCAATGACCTTACCGAGTCCAGAGCACCTGGAATTAAACCAGCAAGAACACGATGGCAGAGATAAAAGAAACAAATCAAGCTTCCAGGTTCTTTTAAAAAATATTTCCCTGTAAACCTTCATTAACTCTTAAACCCCCGTCACCGTAATGGAGGAATTGGAAGCTGATCGCTTATATAAAAGTGATATGTGTATCAATTATTATTTATAGAGCAGAAATTAAGTAGAGCAGTTGGTGGAGTAACTCTGAAGAAACATGTGAACAGAGTGGAGAGAAATCGGTCAGATATTTATGCTATTGACTCTACCTAAAAAGCAAAATAGCATAAAACGAAATCAAATGCTAAGAAAACAAAGGTATACATACTTACAGAATTAATCGTCTTAAATCCATTTTTTATTACAGGGACTTAAATTTAATTAAAATACTATGATAAATGTCGAACAAGTCGAAATATATTCGAAACATTAGTGAACAAAGAATGTATGCTATCTTAACGACGGTTGTTTCTCATCACGGGAGGTATATATTCGCTGTAGATTTTGCAACACTTGTCATGAAAATAGTACTTTGTGTCAGGTTTTATGCGTCATGTTCACATAATGATAGTCGATCATGACTAGCTCTAACTCACTGTATATAAACCGATTGTATCATCTACCGGATATAGCGCACAGATTGTCACAAAAACATAGTAAACAGTTCAAAAATGAGGAGATTTTGTATGTATTTTAATGAGAAATCCAATTGACAAATACATGTTCAACAGGCGATTCTTGTAGCACTTGTTTTGAAAGACGTTATTACCTTTGTTATGCAATATACTTTTTAAAAAATCGCTTAAATCACTCACAAAAAGTATACTGTGCACTGTTATAAAATCAGCGTAAATGTTTATGTTCAAACAGGTTTTGAGAGGTATTCTCGTGCTAGCGATGATTAAACGTATCATTTTTATTCTAACAATAATAATAATACCATAGCTGATCAAATAATCATCAAAACATTAGACCAAACATGCATTTAGCTTCGACCCAGACTGTATCATTTATTGAACATGTTAACTCAATCATTTGTATGTTTCTGGTGATCTATGTGTATAAGTTATGGCGATTTTTAAAAGATGATTTTAGTTTATTTTTGTTAAATAACAACGGCTTGATGTAAAAAAGTGCTTCGTACAGAGATATGTGATACGTTATGAAATATAAGGGCCTCGGTGCCTTCATATACTGCGGCGACACGAAACAATTGGATCTACCTAACTTCATAAGTTAACACCCAGGTCGCTCTGAGAACTACAATTTACAACAAGCGATAATTAATGTCGTCCCAAAATGTTTTGGATTTGATAAACATAGTCTGAGGTTTTTTAAAAGTAATAGTTTCGAAACTGAAGGTTCACGATTATAAATACATACGCAGGTAGGCGTGACATACAAATTCTGAGGCAAAGCAAGTATTTAAATACTGATATTTTAAGCTGATGACCCTTTACTCAATGTACGACCAATGTAGATCATCGTCAGCTGGAACATCCATGTCATTTGATCGGAATATACAATGGTCACTTGTTTTCAGAAATATTCTAATAAATGTAATAATAGCAAACAGTGCACAGCAAAAACAACGTACTACATATTCCATGGAGTAAAGGGTCAAATGGAACTTTAGTAAAGAAATCAATGAGTCAGACTTGTTTTCCGCCCAAGGATTGACTATCACAAAGGTCTTCCATTGAGAGTCAGGTATGTTCCTATGCTGATTTCAGTTAAAACGAATTCGCTTTCTAACATATTCTCATAATACATTTATACTAGCCATTAAAACACTGCTTTGACAACTGATTTGTGTAAACTACGTGTATGCCAATTTATCAGTTACAAAACAGTTTATAGTTTATTTCGAGGTCTGTATGAAAAATTAAACGTTCGCCCAGCTGCGTTGGGCCTGACAATTTAATTTTTATACAAGCCTCCAAACTAACAATAACCTATAGTCCCTATTGTTGTATCACTCTGTTTTATTATTTAAAATTGTCTTCGTGTTTTTTTGTACGCCATGATATATTATTTCTCCAAATATACCCTATTTGTATAGACAATATATGTAGACGAACTGCTCCATCTTACCTAAAAGCATACACTTGATAAAATCAGCAAATGCGCATTGCCATACGTGATACAGATTATTGGAAAATCATTCAACGAAGATCGCACTAATTGATACAAAAGAAATAGGTGTGTTTGCTATAAATGATAGTGTGATAACGTATAGATGATACAGTCATTACGAAACACACCCCTTAAACATTCTAATAATTTACACTATCTATACATTTAAAGCAATATTGTAATGTAATAATCTTTATATTAATGTCATAGAGTCATATAACTAGAATTTATTCGTGCATCAGAGCGTTTATTTGTATACAGTATTTTGATACAATCATGTGGGTCATTTGCCAGAGCTTCTTTTGATTAAATGCAAATTTGCAAGTTTTTATCCCTATAATATGCGCAAAACAAATGGTATTACAACCAATAAGGACTATACAAAATATAACATACTTGTTTTTGTTGAAGGTACTTAAAATGATCCTAATAATTCCGTTTTCAATGTGTTATTTACGAATTGTTTATATCGCAGCCATGCAATCACCTCATTATATCCGGCATATGATACAATCGGTTTATATACAGTGTAACTACACAACAGTTTTAAGGGCTTGCCACACTCCTCCCAGTTCTATTCATCGATAAAATAAAAATCATAAAATCTCAGTAATGGCAAAATGCCGTTCAATGAAACTTTGCACAAATGAATGTTACTAATGCAACTTTATTTTGCATACAGAACGACACGTTAGAAAAGTAAATAAACAAAGCTAGACCTAAAAATTCCTTGAATTCTATTTGCATAAATTCACAAAAACTAAGGGATGCAGAACATAATTTTAAATTCCCTCGTGAGCGCAATGATACTGACAAGAAAATGTTGTGTACTTTGTAAAAAACTTTCAACTATTAAAAGCGAAATCAGTGATTGTCATCAGTTTACGCGACCAGGAAATTGAAGGTCAAACACACTTTTACTAATATCTCGTAAAGTTTACATATGTAAATCACGAGGGCACAATAAATTGTTGTCAGTATCATATTACTCATGTGGGCATTTAAAATGATGTTTTGTGTTCTTTAGTTTTTGTGAATTTATGTAAATAGAAGTTGAGGGATTTTTTTGATCTCGCTTTTGTTCTTTACTTTTCTAACGTGTCTTACCATCTGTAAAATAAAGATACATTAATAACATACATTTGTGCAAAGTTTCAATTAACAGCAGTTTGCCGTTATTGAGATTTTGATAATTTTCTTTTTATCGATTAATAGAATTGGGAGGAGTGTGGCAGGCCCTTAAAAGTCATACCGAAACTATAGTCGTAGTTTTGTTATCACTTGTTTTGTAAAACATCACGATAAGATTTTCACGATGGTCGCTGTTTTGTAGTCGTATATAATTCAAAACATAATGTGAACGTAATGTTAAATAGCAGTTTAATATATTAGTTGTCTGTAAAAATCGTTTTCTTTTCGTCCTTTTGTTTTTTACCTTTATGTTAAGTCTTGTCGTGGGCGACGAGTTTAGATTCGCGGTTTACACAATCGAAATTAACAACTTTGTCCACTTTTCGCCAAAATAGATACGGGTTACTGTTGTTGCACTCAAATGACTTGATAACGTAAATCCTGCAAAAGGTGATCATAGTGTAAGCTTTGTCCAAAAATGTAGATAGAGCTAAATATACACAACCCCCGTCGTTAGCACACACTTCTTCGTTGCACGATGCTTGATTAAATGACTTCTAAGCAACAACACAGAACCAAATTACTTTATAAGATGTTTTATGCCAATTTAAAGCTATGCAATTTTTAGTATTCGTCATTTTAACGTAATCCTCATACCATTGCCTTCAACGACTTACCAGAAGGTCTGTATTTTACTTGTTTAAGAAAGAAAGCTTAATGGGACAACTCTCATGTCCATAATATTAATATCTTCATACCAGGGCCTTGTTCGGTTCTACTTACAAGGACGTCTGTGATGTCCTTGTTCAAAAAGGTGAAAATGATTGACCTATTGACACCTGAACACTCATATGCACTTTATTCATGTCGTCACATTGAGTCCCTGCAATGTTGTTGTTTTAAATGGCAAGATTGAGTGTCAAAACGTCGTTGCCCTGGATTCCCAGAACATTCAACGGATGTTAAAATTCTTTAACATTTTCTGAAATGTTAATTTAACTCTTCAGTCCACAGGTATGACTTATCGCAATGGCAAATAGTGTAGATCCGGATCAGCGAGCACATCTGTTTCAACTTATCTGTATGCTCTTAGACTGATAAATATGTTATTTCAAACCAAGAAGCTTTCTGTGACAGTAAAACAGCACCGATGTGCCAGCTTATCTGGATCTACAGTCTGGTTCTCCATGTGATAAATGGGGTATCCCATGTAGTAAAGGGTTACACCAAGCATTCCAGTAATCTGAGTCATATACTTTCCAAAACTACTGCGCCGGACGAGTTTTTGCCGTTCACGAAACATTCCTTTGCTTTGCTAGTTAAGGCATTATTTTTGTTGTGTTTTCTTTTATTCTTCATTAAATGGAGATAGTTGAATGGACTGAACGAAATGATCTGTTTTCATAGCACATTCAGATGTAAAAAGAACATCAAGGACAGAAAACTGATCTTGAGGAAGACTTACGTGTCTTTGCCGCTTTAGACTTTCCTTAATTACATTCATTTTTCTTTTTCTGACTTGTTCTTTCCGAAAACAGTGGGGAGATGAATGGATTAAGAAAACATCATAAGGTCTAATATTGGCCCTCGAGGTAAAAGTAAGGGTAGAGAACTTAACATCAATCGATTGTTCCGTCTTCTTAAAGATGCTTGCAAACTCTAGACCATCTGTGTTAGCCTATGACATATTTCTTAAAACAATATTTTCAATATTTAGCTTACCATGATAGAGTGGACAACCAAAAGGCTAGATCCCATCAAATCTTGCCTGAAGGTTATAAAGTTGAGATTGGAAACCATTCTTAAATCTCAATTATCTAATTGGCTGAAATGGCGACCAGTAGCCATTTCAGCCAATCAGATGCTTGAGATTTGAGACTGGTTTCCATGCTCAGTTTAATAACCTTGGGCACTGATCTAGGACTGTTGATAAGGTTGATAACATTTACAAACAGATCAATCTATGTTTGTTCTTTCACTGTAACAATTTTACACTTGTTTTTTTAATATTTGGACATCTTTCCACATGTTTAAACCGCATAGTTTGTGAAAACATTTCATCTGTTAAACTGTCAAGTTTATTCAGTAACTAGGCCCATACGGGCATCAGTTTTATAAAACGTACATTTTGTACATCATACAGTCACATGAAACAATTGATATGCAGCAAAACAATATTCACTAGATCAACAGAAAACTTCCAAGAAATGAATGGTAGTAAAAAATTCAATGAGTACTTAATTTTTGCACAAATGTAAAATAGCAAGTTTTAACCAGAGTATTTCGATGAAAACGGCGTTAATATATAATTCCACGGAAACTGTTATACCATGAAATCTCATGAGTCGACCATAAAATGCTAAGAAAACATGGAAATACATGAAAGAATGTTCGGAATAAGAAAAAAAAATTATATAGGTCCAATTGCACGTCGATGATACAATGATTAAAAGTGATCTATGTCATGAGGAAAAAAAAACAAATATGAGTAATATACCTTCTTTCCAAAAATTCGCGGTTAAGTTACGTAACAGCCATCTTGTGTTGTTGGTGATAACAAAATAGTAGAGGTCTTTAAAAGTAATTATTAGAATATAGCGTTAATGGGGTACCAGTGGAGCAGGTCACTTTGAATTAATTTTGGCTCCGGTTCTTACCGTCCCTAAGAGTAGTTCGTAAAATTCATACTCTGTTTTATTCTTTAATGTCTTCTCATAATATGTTTGCCACAAGAAAGAGTAAGATATGAATTTGTTTAAGTAATACGAGTTTTACAACCATGATTTTATTTACTTTGTTAAATATAAGCTGAAAACGTCCGTGATATATTTTGTTATTCGGACATTGCGTGTCGGTTCATTTTAAGATGTTTGCTACAATGCCTTTCAGCCTGTTTGAGTCGGACATCTGCAAGTCGTGTATATAGCAGCCTAGAGTATGAATTCATGTACACAAGAGCAATTTCTGAAAAAATAAAAATGTTATTAACATGTATTCTAAGCATTGCACTGATATTTTAACTAGAATAAGTAG